>QVRM01000869.1:0-246025 GCA_003439945.1 Dermanyssus gallinae
TTTAAGTTAAGTAGTAGTAGCAGAGGCAGTAGTAGCAGCGATAGCCCGTCGAAGTCCGTCGAAGAAGTTCCTCTTGAACCTATGTTCTCCATTTCCTCAGTCTCCCCTTCGCGTCCCTGTTCCCTACGCGCTACCGCACACCGTCTCGCAGGCCCTTTTGTTATCCACAACCTAAGCGGCCAACCAGCCTCGAAGCAAAATAGGCTAGTGACCATCTACGAACACTTGCGATATCGGCTCTGCTTCAAATAGAGTACGACTAAATACGTAGGCACGCAGGTAGGAAGAAACGTCTACAGTGCTAAGAAAGCACCTCCGATCAAGACAGATTCCGAAACGGAACCAATGAGCTAACGAGAAGAGAACCATAGAACAATGAAAGAGTACCAATTTAAAGAGAAACTTTGAGAGAAAAAATGGAGAGAGATACGGCAAGAAAGAGCACAGAGGGGCGGAAAAGGAGAAAATAAAGAGCATAAGGGATCAAGGGTCAGCGCGAATACCAGCTGTATGCAGAGCCATTGATTCCGCACAGAAGCATTTAGTGTTATTTTGGTTTCACCATTGGCTTGAAGCTTTACTGACTGAATTGAGTTAGCATATATATATATATATATATATATACAATTGCGCAGATGTACACATACATATGTTGCACATCTGCGCAAATGTTTGCGCATATAATGACAATTGCGTTATACTAAGAACTGGGCTTTGCTTACAAAGTTCCAACTTCAATACTTGCGGTAAACCTCTTTCGAGTATGAAAGGTCTAAGAGAGGCTGCCCCCCCCCCCCCTACAGACTACTAAAACAATGATAGCTCGTAAGAGCAGACGTAATAGTAATATTAGTAGAAGTAGTTGTCGTCGTTGTTGTTGTGGTAACGGTAGTAATGGTAGCTCAGGTTAGCAGAAAGAACAAATCCGTCGTACAGTCCTTCGTCGATTTGACGCGATCGGTGCCGGCTGTTTGTTCCGCCGCGACGCGACCGACGGAACCAGGGGCGTCGTCATCATTCAGGGTTGCAGGGTTCAGGCGTCTTTCGGAGCGCCCGGCTGTCTTGCTGGAAGACCTGTCCTTCCGTCCGTCACGTTGTCCCGTCACCGACAAAGGGGCAAATCCCCGCTATCGAGTCAATTCAGCTGATCCCTGCCATAACGGGTGACGGTATCCACGCAGGGAGGCGTTTCTGCTGGCTGATATTGGTTACGGAGCGAGCGACATTGACGCCAGTATAGCGCGAGAGAAGGAGAAAAAGAACTCTAAATATACAGATAGAGGGAAATGGAGAGAGAGAGAGCAAAAGAGAGATAGATAAAGAAAGACAATGCTGCAAACGACTTGGCAGTAAGCCTCACGGTGCGACACGGTTCTCTACGTTGTTCGCCTTGGTTTGGCGGGCTTAACGACATCAGCGACATACACACGCACCACGCTCGCGTACACTCAAATACATACACGTACAGACATTTATAGCAATAAATCGAGTTGTGTGTCTATATACACGCTCTCATACACACACACACACATATATATATATATATATATATATATATTATACATCCTCGTGCGTGCCGGGCTTTAAGGCTATCCTCCGCCCTCAGTGTGTCGTCCTTCCACCATGGACGGACGGATACACAGAGATCTGACATGGCGGCTCGTCATTCTAGGCACGTCCTGCTAGTGCTGCTGCTGCTGGTACCACTACTACTACCACAACAGCTACTACTACTACAGTACTACGACTACTTCTACTAGCGCCACTGTTACTACGCGGCTGTTACCCCCAGCAGGGGCGCACCTACTAGAGCCCGATCGACAGACGTCGACAAAGGCCGGTTGACGAATGCACGCAGGACGAGGACGCCGCGGATACACGTAGAGCGCAAAAGACAAGAAAAACGGACATACAGAACGAACGTACAGATAGACGCCAGCTGCAGAAAAACGGGCGGGCGGCGGGTGAGCGAGCGAGCAGCCTAAGACGTCGTGTAAATAAGGGGAAACACGGCAGAAAGTGAGAGACTGTCGAGAAAGGACCAGATGTAGGCGAACTCAGAAAATAGCTTACTAGAAGCCTCGGTGTACTGGGTTGGGGTCCACCTATGTACTGCATTGATCAAATACAGGTATACCTAATCAAAATATAATCGACTACAAAAAATTATATATATATATATATATATATGTGTTTTTATATTAATAATTTACATATAAGGCATTCACTGGAACAACGGTAATCTAAGATAGGCAAATTAATACCTGTACAAGGCTTTCGATAACTAAGAAAACATCAGGGTATGTCTGAAAGGAAGCGTTTACAGCAGAGAGCGAATCTGAAGTAACGACTGTATTGTCCGGCAATCACGGAGAATGCTAACGGCTATTGAACATGCAACTCTGATTTTCTCTTGCTGAGACACCTTTGTCACGTGTTGACAAATGAGCTTAACTGATAAAAGATGTTCTGCGTAAATGGCCTCCACGGAGCAAAAGGGCAACAGTGTTCCTCGTCCGCTGATACACCACTAATTGCTGCTAATTAGTTACCGCTAACGTGAAACTAAAGCCCGGAACAAGAGAGACCGGGCCGCCGACCAGTGGCGCCCAAAAGGGACCAATGGCCGCATAAACGACAAAGGAAGAAGAACCCGCTGTTGATAAGACCCATGCGACAAGAACTTCTTCACAGTTCCCTACGGAATACCGCACCAGGCACTCCGGTCGACTCACTGGAACGCCTTATATATATATATATATATATATATATATATACAGCCCTCTAGCAGAAGAGTTATTTATCATCCTTTGTTTAATTGGAACCTTTAGTCTTGGTGACCGACCCACAGGCGAAACCAAAATACGGTGTTCAAGCTGCTTGACCGCAGGGGCACGACTTGAATCATCTATTACTAAATCGACGCTCAGAACTGCCTTCATAATACCTTCTAGACAATAAGCACGTACAAAGCAGTAGCCAAGCAATATCGACATGTGCTAGATACTATACCACAATGATAACCTTGTGCAGGGAAGTTGTCTTCAAGCAACTAATTACTCTACAATCCTTATTTTTGGCTATCTCGTGCGTGCATACTCGTACATATTGCGCCACCTAGCTTTGACAACAGCTAACTGCAAAAACACTTATATTACATTATTATTTCTATCTGTCATAGTAGTATATAAACTATAGGCAATGTTGTATAGTATATATATAGTAGTATATAAACTGTAGGCAATGTAGGCTCAACCAGATGCACGGCCTAGGAAAAATAAATAATTATAACAGTAAATAATAATATTATGTTATAATAATAATAATATAAAACAAATAATGAACCTGTTGGAATTGGATATTTTTCAAGCAGGATTTTTTGCTAATGCTAAGCCACGACTGTTGTAGTCCTTACATATGTATGAGATGTAGCAGATAGCCGTTTTAAATTGGGTATAAAAATAACATCTAATGACACGACACTAGATAAATTGCGTTTTGAGGAGTAGCTCGCGCAGCAGTTGCTTAACAATGACCTATCACATACGCCACCGTCGCTTCATGGAGCGGACATCAAGCCATTTTAACAACATGTCGCATCACTACAAGACATAACGAGCCTACACGACCAGGTATGTATCGGAAAACGATGGGACATGCCACCGATAAGTACAGGGTCTCCCCTTGTTGGCGTTGTTCCTAGAAGAAGGCCGTTTATATAACCCGCCTCCTTGATGACCAAGTGGTCCGTATAGGTAAGCCCTTACAATGTGTGGGGGAAGCTCAGTGAGACTTGCGTGCGTAAAAATGGATGATGCACTATCAATGCATTTCAAATTCAAGCGCCGGACTGACCCTTGTGCAAAACGCAGCTTACACACTCACATATATAATACAGCTGTGTGACGGGCTGTGTGTGTGGCAAACCCGTTATTTGATTAAAATTGCCAACTAGGCTACGGGAAACTAATACACATTGCAACCCAACGGAGCCACAACAACTAAAAATGCCGCAGCAACTTGGAATTGTTCGAAGAACAAACCGCTAAATATAGAAACGCCGAAACATGTAAAATATTGATAGTTGCGTTGATCGTGTTCCAGAGACGGCTTCCCTACAGTGGACTGCGGTACTGCGAAGAAGTTTGCAAAATGTTGGCTACAAATTCGACACTGCAACCCTTCGCCGCTCTATTTCAGTTTCCCCTTCACGACCACCGAAGCTCCTGTTCCTTCTACCCGGTGTTGCAAGATGGGCTCCACTTACGCTGTCTTTGTAATGCTCAAGCATCAGCAGTAGCGAAAGGAGTATAAATTGTAGCTGTAATAGTGGGACTGCTCATCGAACTGGGGCTCGCCGCTGGTCGCTTTTCGCGTCTCGAATGCGTTTCCGCTTTTTTAGCCTTTGAAGATATGTTCTCTCTTGCTCACATTTCAACACCACCGATTCGACAAAAGACACAAAGCTTTTCGACTACACGTCGCCCACCCAAACAGCAGCCCACAGCAGCTTGAACAGGAATCCTTCAAGAGTCGGGTGAATACGCATGAAGCATGAAGATGGGCCGAAATGTAAGGAAGTGTCCTCTGCTAGAGAAAGACAGAAAGAGAGATTGCACAGAAGGCATGTTAGTACTACATATGCGAGACTGTGTGAGAGCGAGAGAGAGAAGCGAGAGAAGAGTGAGAAAGAGTGGGAGAACAAGTGTAGAAATGCGCCAGGCATGGCTAAGACGATCCTCTATACTTTGAGCCATTGGAGCCTCTCACGATATAAGAGCACCGTCATTTTGCCGCAGGCCTTCTGGGGGCAAGGGACCTCTTCGCATAGTAATACGGATAGCAAGCTGCTTACACTGGCACGCTCTTTTCGCCCTTCGGCTCGCCGGGTCGATCCTCATAGCTAACAGCTGATCGATGCAACAGCTTCTCACACTGTGTGCTGGAAATGGTGCCTGTTGTGTTGTTACCCATGAGGCCCTGCCGTGGCTCCTGGGGGCTTCCCTCAAACATTGGCACCCCCCCCCCCTACTTTGTCGGTTGGTTGGTTAGCCGGTACGTTCGTCAATCGACCAAACGTTATAGGACCACAGTGATACGTACATGGATAGACAGGCAGCCATTGGCACCCAAGCACGCATCGGACACCGACGCACATATGCCGAAAGGACACAAAGCGAGAAACAGGACAACGCTAGACAATATTCGCTACATTCAAGCCATCGTGATCATCACGACCATCAACACCACCACCACCACCATGCGAATAGTCGCTTCGCTTGCGGCTTGGCTTCACCGCTCACCGCTCCCCTCCTCTTAACGCCAGATCGACGTAGGAGATGTGCCCACCCACCCCTCTGCCTCTCATCTAGGATCTCGCGCGTCGCCTGTTCGCCGCTGCAGGAAATACTGATGGCCTAGACGCGCTACCCTTCGTTCGTCGTCGTCTCCTGCTCCGCGCTGGCCCCAGCTCTCGGCGTATCCTTCTGCTGAGTCTCTCTACCCGTGGGCAGGGAAGAGTCCGGGGCCTTGGACTTGGAGACTGGGCCCTCCGGCCCTGGGGTCCTTGGCCCTAGGGTCGAAGCCAGGATAGGAGCAGACAGGGAAGCTGCCGCGGTGTCAGAGAGCCGCCATAGCGGCGTTTTGTGCAGAAAAGATGAGGATGAGAACGAGCAGGAAGAACTCGAGGAGGAAGAAGTGTGCCTGTGTAATCAACAGCGCAGTAGCAGCAGCGGCCTGCCAGACTTCACACCGCTAGTCCTGCGGGGACAAGCCATGCAAAAGTGAGGGCCACACCCCCAACTGGCTCACCGCTGCTACCACTACCCCCCGGCTCTGGCGGCGAGGGACAAGCAACCCCTAGTGCACTTAGTGAACGGGTGGATGCCAGGACGCCCGCTTCGGGCTGCCACCACTGGCGGGTGTTGTGGGGAAGCGGCAGAACCGCCCGGCACTCTGCTGTACAAGCGTGCATCAGTAGTACTTGTAGTATTAGTAGTAGGTAGTAGCCTTGGTAAACGCATTCTTCTCAACGCGGTCGCGTCGACAAATAAGCGCCACAAGTTTTAGAAAGTAGACGCGGCAGTGCAAAGCAAATCACGTCCAGACGCAACTCGACGATTAAATCACGTTCGGAATGTTACGCTAACGACACCTCCCCCCTTCTTCCTCCCTTTTCTCCGCGTCTGTAACTGTACTCGTCCCACAATAATACTCGGATTAAAAATATCTTCTTAGTCATGGTTTGCTAACATCAGATAACAACACCTTGCAGGGTGCAATTATAAATAAGTACTAAAATCAATCATGCTATACTGTAGTAAACCGAGCATATTGCTGAATACTATATGTACGACGCAATGTCATCGAAGCCTGCCAACCAATGTATTTATTGTTAGTAAAAGTAAAACTAATGTCCTATTGGCCGCAAGCACCATTTTAGCTAAGCTCTGTCTGGAAAACACTAACAAGATGTATGCTTCTACTAATCTATGCTACTTCTATCTAATTGTAGATTTCTACAATTCCGTATAGATCGCGCAATTCGTTATTGAGCCCTTGCCGTGGCGACGTCCGCCCATTGACGCCACCGATCCTGCAGCCCTATCTAAGAGTCAGGCTACTCCCGATTCTCTAAAAGTGCCTCACTTTTCGAACACTGTTGGAGATTGACCTTCGGCTCAGACACAAAAAAAAATTCCTAAAAGAAGCCGATGCGGCCGCCCTAAGGCACTGTGTAACGACAGCTTGATCAGATGCCAGCCAGCCTGCGAGGCACACACAGCATCATTCACTACCTATCCATCTCGCGACCGGAGCCCCGGGAACGAGGTCAGCGTCTAGCGAAACTGTACGCTCACAAACGCGTGCCGACCTGAAATCAGCGAGATAACAGTCGGAGTCTTTCCGCAGTGTCGTCAGCCGCGCCGTCAAGTGTGCTAAGTCCTTAGCAAATATGTGTACGCCAAGTACGATCGAAAATGTCGATCCCAAATCCGGCCAGGTCTCTAAACAACAACGACACGGATCAGCAATCCGGGCAGTTTTGGCAGTTGCCGGCACTTCAACAGCAACAATAACAACACGTGTAGCGGATTCTCACAGTCGCGTCACTGTCGATTTCGCTTTCTCTCTCTCTCTCTCGTTTGTCTTTCTTCTGGGAGATTAACACCATCAATGCTGCTCCTCAAGGATCGACGAGGGCATTCGAGGGTGCTCACCGCTGATACGTGTAAGCTCTATGAGAAACTCTGCATATGAGTAGTAAACAGCAGAGTAGTGAGAGATAGAGAAAGAGGGAGAGAATGCAAGACGAAGAGAAAATGCGCGTAGCTTAAACTTCGCGCAATCTGATCGCCATGCGCACCCACCGCGATCACTAACTATTAACTAGACTAGCGACGAAACCATCGTAACAGCGCTATAATCATCACAAGCCGTTAGAAGATTAGAAGCTTGGTCTGGCAAGCTACCGGGCAACTAACAGAGAACAGCGATATCACAAAAAACATCGAAAAACACAATAACAACAAGGATTAACAACACCTCCGTTCAGCCGGAGTCAGTCGAATGCAGATCAAATGTCGAATTATATATATATATATATAGGGCATTCGTTTACGGGTACATATATATACATATTTTTATCACAAAACAACACATATATACTATATATATATATATATATATATATATATATATATATATATGTAAATCACAGCTTAAGATACAATCGAGGTCCACACCGAGGTCCAGAGTCAAGTTGCATATGGCTCTGGCAATATATGTGAAGCTGAGAGTAGTGCTTTTGAGTCTCTAGCCGTGTTATTGCTCCCGCTCACGTGGTTGCGACTTAGCGGAGCTTCCTCGCGCCGCTGCTGCTGCTGCCGAGATGACGATGAGAGAAGAGGAAGACGACAATAGCAGCCAAACGCTGAAAATTATACCCTTCATCACGCGAGCAACGCCACACGGGTAACGCGGCCGCCGCCGTAATTTGGCCGCCACTTGATTTAGCTGGGCACAATTGCCGACCTCTCACGGTCTTCATCGTTGCCCACCCATCGTGAAGAACATCAGAACAATCATCATCATCATCACCATCGCTTCTCGCCTCCTCCCTCCCCCCCCCCAATGTCCTCATGGAATCATCATCATCATCAACAACCCCACCACCCCGACCACCATCATCATTATCCACCAGCAAATCATTACGACTATCATCTGCATGGTGTATGAGAGCATGTACCCTGTCTGTCCGTTTGTATGTATCTAGGTGTGCATGTGTCTGTCTCTATGTATGTAGGTGTGCATGTATATATCTGTATCGTCGTGCGTACACGCCGCAGACAGACGTACAGGTATGTTATTATGTGTGTATGATTACATCATACAGTCTGGACGTGCTGCCGCCCACAATTGTGGGGGCGGCAATAGCGGCGTAAACGGCAGGGGTGGCCACCCCGAGTGCGAATGATCATCGCGTTCAGCGCAAATCATACCCGGCTTGCGGCTTACCTCGGCTGAGGTAGGCAGACCCAAGCCCAGAACACTGAATGAAGAGTAGTGGGGCCGCCACCCTTTCTATGTGCGGCTGATAGAAGTCGCCGCTGAAGACCATAGGCCACCCCCCGATTCAAGCCACCGGCAGACAGTAACGCCCGCGGAAGACGTGACGAAGCCTCCGATTGAGGATCATGCGGCCTAAAGTGACGGATGACGCCAGGTACCCCAATGTACCGAAAGCAACCTCTCCTATATGTCTAGGTCTATATATACACACGCACACACACACACACTTTTATTGATGTAGTCGTTTGGTTTGGTGTAGGTTCTGCAAGCCGTGGACAGCAAAGCATAAATCGGACACAGCTAGTCATATTAAAAAAGTGGGCAATCGCCTAGGGCCAGTCTTATCGCGAAAAATTGAGTTGGGTTTGTTCAACTCTGTTCAGCAGCAGACGCTCTAGATATGCTACATTGATCAACAAAAACGTATTTGCTACTGTTGGCCCACTCCCGTCGTCTCACCTTATGCACTACTCCCTTCCATGAAGAACTACGATTTGACGAATATGAACCGCCTAGGCTCGTGTCGGCATCAACTCTAAGGCTATCTGTCCTTCTCTCTCTCTTCTCTCTCTCTCTCTCTCGCTATATATATATATATATATATATATATATATATACTGTTAAATAATCTTTACACACCGCCGTACAAACAAATAATCAAGCGACTGTGAGACGTACTGTTGGACAATTTAGGTAAACAAGAGTCTGCACAGCAAGATTCTGAGGACGATGAAAGCAAAGCTGCTAGAGTAGTGCTTAGAAGACGTCACAAAAACCTGGCCGACCAACAAAGAGCCAGATAAGTTAAGCGCGATAGTAAGTGAATCCTAGTAGTAGCCAAAACGTAAGGATACTGAAGGGCTAACGTAAGCTGTCGAAGCCGCACTGGGATCAGCAATAAGAACGATGGCGGTGGAATTCCTTCAGGCGAGATGGGCCCACACGTCGCAAACTGCTCAGCTTAGTTTTGTTTGCAAAATAGCTTTTCGGCGCTTTAAACTGTCTCGGTTTCTCCCCGGCAACGCGGGGTAGACATCCTGATAGGGCCCGGCCTGGAGTCGGGACTGATACCAACCGAAACCGTTTATAGCCTGAAATAAGAGGACTAACTCGTGACGCCTTTTACAAATTGCGTTATATATATATATATATATATATATATATATATATAATGACGTAGACTCTGTCTGTATATTATATATATATATATATATATATATATATATAATGACGTAGACTCTGTATGTATATTATATATATATATATATATATATAGAGTTGGACTACTTTCGGCACATTTCGTATATACTTTTCGGGCTGAACCTCAGCCAAGATTTAACGTTTTAATGCGTTTTCTCCGGTCGCGAGGCGCAGGCTGAATGCACACGCCACCGGGCTTGACATTATATATATATATATATATATATATTTATACATAGGGTCCAGATATCTAGACTTGCTAGATATTGCTGATGCAGTGGGGATCTGCCAAAACTTGGTAAAGTGTTTACCTGGCCAATCAGAGCCTCTGCTATATCAGCTTCAGTGAAGAGACGGCTTCCGATCTTCCGACCAATGTAGTTGTTTGCTGTTTCAGCTCGGTCTGCTGATGGCAAAGAAGCAGCGTAACTACCAAGCCCTTAATTTCAAATCGGCACTCGGCAAAGTAAGGCGTGCATAGAGACGTCTATGGTCAGCCAGCCATTAGATGATGTTCAGGGAGCAGCGACGGGGGGTCGAGGGAGAGGGCAAGGGGAAGAAGGGGACTCATTTCGAGGCGCGGATCCTCGAAGCGAGTTTTGATGTTAGAAGATTGACAGAACATGACATGCAGCCCATGAAGAGAACAGCACCAGCCCCGCGAGCTTTCCCTAGGGATCTTGCCTAGGGCAATATCCGTCACAACGACACGAACGGAGATATTAGGGAGAGAAAAGAAGGAGACGGTGTTGGAAGAAAATATCGAGCGCAAGGCTATAGGGGAGGCCAAGAAAAGCCACGCACGCATACCAGCCAAAGGCAGATTGAGGGAGAGGGAGAGAGATAGAAAGAGAGACAGAACGAGAAAGACGGAAAGATGAAAAGCGAGGTGGGAGCAGAGGGAAAAGGGCACAACAGTAAACGCTAAGTTTGACGTTCCTCCGAATGACTAGTGGCTGGCGGTGACAGATTTGAATGGGATATCAATTACTGACCCAGCCATTGTCCATAGCTGGGTCTAATTCGAAGCCATTAGACCATGACGAGTAGTCTCTCACCCCCCCCCGCCCCTACCGCCCCCTCGTCGACCAGTACTGTCCGGTGCTAGGCGTTCGTTCGTCTCGTCCGTGCCTTCTTGGCCTTTCTGTGCACTTTCCTACCTCAACGAAAGAAGAACACAGTCGATAAGACCAGCGCCGGCCGCGATATCGTGCGTGCCTCTTTAGCACTCCCACCAGCTGAATAGCATTGACGACCCTACATAGCTAAACTCAAAGAAAAAACGATATATATATATATATATATATATACTGGCCACGGATATATATATATATATATATATATATCTATATGCTCGCCCATGTACCGGCCACTGATATATGTATATATATATATAGGCACCTCCTAAGGCACTTCTAAACTCGAGCGTGCATGAACTCGTATACAAGAAACTGCCTCGTTTCACCTCTCTACTTTTCCTGTCCTGTACTAGCCGTACATATGACGGCGACGAAAAGACGCCATCTGTGCCCATACCCGCGGGCGTCGATTAGCATCGATGGAGGTACGCACAAAATATCCACCATCCCTTCGACTCCCCTATCGGTGTTTCGCATGTCTGTCCAAAGTATGTCAGAGCGAAAGACAGCCAAATATGTAGATAGCAGAGCGTGAGGAATCCCCATCACAAGCTCGTCAAGAGGCAGTGGCAGTAGGTAGGCCAAAACTAGAAAAAAAAACTACAAAGATAACCTCTCGATTCTCTCGCAACAGTACCACCACCACACAACAAAGACATGAACACCCTTAGGCGCAGACGACAAGCGCACGAGCAGCTTCTTGAGTGCATTGTGCTAAGGACCACCATCCAGATCTTTCCGGACAAATGGATAATTTGGTGAATGTTTGAGATCTGATCTCGAAACGGCGGTCTCGAGCCATCATCAGGCGGGGCCCCTTTACTTCTGAGGGACATCGCTCGCTTGCTGTATTCCTGCCAACTAGTCGTCTATAGGAACATGGAAATAAAGATGATCAGGGTAGCGTTCGGCAGCCAAAACGTTAGTTCGTAGTGACCACAGCGGCCTTTTACTTTGTCCACCACCAAGTCAAACGGCCTGCAGTTGCGATACGGGTTCGTCGAGTGCTTGTGGAGTCATCTCGAATAGCGCGCCTAATGTGCTCGGAGCATGACGAGTCCTGAAGTCGACGACACTACTCAGGGATCTGCCTTCTCCTTCCTGCTCATACACACTGTGCCATTGCTTGTAACAGTATCAGTAAACTGCCGATTAGGCCGCCGATGAAGTCGACATGAGCACACTGCAAGAAGTAGCCACAGCAGCAGCAAGAATAGCTACAACAGCACTAACTATAACCGTATCAAGTAGCAGCCCTGCAGCGTCCGCCTCAGCCGCACACAAAACCCCACAGTTAATCATTTGTCCAGAGCGCATTATTTAAACAAGAGCTCTCGCGGCGATCCGAGCCTATTATGGCGGAGCCTATCTGCTACCCCCACGTTAACTTGTGTTACTTGGACTACCACTACTGAGTAACGCTTTCTCCCTTCTACTCTCTATGCCATTATTGCGACAATCACCACCATAGTTGCTACTACTGCTGCTGCTGCTCTCTGAGAGGCTGCGAGAGGGGAAACGTTAACAACTATAGCTAAAGTAGGCGGCTATTGCAGGCGGCTGGAGGCAGACCCGTTTCGGCTCATCGGCTATCTGTCTTTGGACCAGACGAGCTCTGCACCGCTGGCCTAGCAGCAAAAAGCCTGGCGCTTCGAAGAGCAGAGCCTCGACACCCAGTGAACAACAAGGTTCCAAAGTGTGTCCGACTAGGGAAACGACGACAACAACAACAACAACAACAACGACGACGACAACAACAACCGTCCGGTAAACAACAACGAACAGGAAGGCGATACCGAAGGAATGGATTGGAAGCCCCCCTAGGCGTCCGTATTTTGAAAGTCACGTGACCTCCGCCCCCGTGGCACCAATTGGCGATCACCGTCGGGTCGTGACAATACCGAGGTAGGGCCGAATAGAACCCCCACACCACCCCCAACACGCAGTCGCACATAGCCGTCATTTTGATCATCTGTCTTCCTCATCATCATCATCATCATCATCACCATCATCATCATCATTATCATCATCATCATCATCGTGTCGGTAATCATAACTGTCATGTCGGTCATCTCGTACGTATGGACCCGCTGCCATCTGACAAGTCTAGGAATAGAAACGCCATCAGCGACCCATGCTTAGTATTAGTGCCACCAGCTCATCCGACTGGTGGTGGCTCGTAGGTGGACACTGAATCGAGAGGGCCTGGGGGAGTCGATAAGCCATGGGCAGATAACCCGCGTTAGATGCACATATGTAGGTATTTAGGTCGCATTAGTCTAGGTTGCCATAGTCTGGATTGTAGCCGCCTGGAACATGTACTGTGCACTTCTCGTGTTTCGAGTATACTGAGCTTTCTGCATACATTGTACTTTACTGAGTGCAACTTCACTGAATATAAATGTGGTGAACGATTGATATAGAGTTCTGACAGAGGCTGTTATTTTTTAATCTAGGCTTCTAGTATTCTTAATCAAAGGTGGTTGTCGATAGATTGCGGACGTGTTTAGGCCAATTTATTTATTGTACTTAGTTAGAAAATTTGAGTGCGTTGATATTCTAGACAGAAAACGGCCGCATGGATCGGCTGATTTATTCGCAAAAACTCAAAATGAACGATGCTAGTCAGAGCTTATCAACAATATAACTCGATTTTTTCCCTGCTTACCTTCTTCTCCGAAGCTCGTTCCATGGCAGCTAACCTAAACCTTAGCCTTAAAGGTGCCATGACCACAATACTATGTCGCTGTGCAGATGTATTTATATATATATATATGTTTGATGTATAGAATATTATCAAATGGTTTCGTTTCCGATGACAACGATACACACGGCAATATCTTGAGATTTTCGGATACGTTAGGCTAAACATATTCAAATTCGGTACAAAGCAATATATATATATATATATATATATATATACTCATATGAGTCCAGTATCGATAAATTAAATAAAATAAAAGTCTCGTTATTTCCGTTACGAGGTCCTAGGATACACGGATAAAAATGGATGCAACTTAAACGCATTGACGAGTCAAGCTACCGGAATAGAACAGCAATGCACACAGCGGAGATATGTGTAACTGCATACAACACCCTTATCTGTACCGCCCGACAATACTAATAGTAATCATAAAATAACGACGACGACGACGACAACAAACAACAATAACAACAACAACAAACAACAATAAAACAACAACAACAATAACAACAACAACAACAGCAACAAACAATAACAACAACAACAACAACAACAACAAACAATAACAACAACAGCAGCAACAAGAACAATAATAACAACACGATGCTAATTGTGGGGTGCGGCGAGAATGAATAACTCGCCGGCAGTTCCATCCACCCGCCAAAGCTCGATTTGCCTCACTAGCAAGGCGGCGCGACCTGTGTCACTTGGTGGTGGTGGTGGTGGTGGCCGACCTCCATGTCCAGGACACCGTTGAGCCGAGACATTTTCGCTCGGTCGCTTGCTGAACACACACACACGCCTACACGCACCCACGCTCGGCGCTGGCTGCTTCTGCAGCAGCAGCAGTCACCAATTTAATTATCTCCGCCAAATGCTGCTAGCAAACCTTCGGCTAGCGGTCATGGCAAGCGGTGGTGCTGCTGCTGCTGGGGGGTCCCGGGCGGCGGTCATGCAGGTCCGACCCCCGACGCCCGACCCCCCCCCCGCCCCCCCGCCAGGACGAGATGTCCCGGAGGAGAAGGTCACACACAGAGCGACCCTTTGCGGATGGGCTGTGCGAAAATGCGGAAGCTGCTTGGTAATAAATACCTCAGCGGCCGCCGTAGACGGTTGGCTGTCGGCGGCAACCGAACGGCGTTGACTCGAAGACTCGCATGCGCGATTACACACTATTGCGCTGCGGTCGCGCCGAGTTAGGTCTTCTTCCACGTTGCTGCCACGTTGCCGCCAAAACAAACGCTGTACTATTAAATCGGCAAATAACGCCAGTCACCCAGCTGTTCGCTTGCTTGCCTGCTTACATCCACTACTTTTTTCTGGCGTGTGCGTACACAGACACATAATTGACACCAGGAGAGATTAACTGCAAGTATATATATATATATATATATATATATATATATACTTGCATATGTACATAGATCAAACAAGAAAAACGGAGAAAAACACGCGCCTATTTACAAGAGTGTATCACGTTGTGCGGCCTCTATGTAAGTTTCACGCTTGGTTGGTCCGCAAGCGGCGGTTCCCATAGGAGCGGGGAGCGGGAGAAGTTTTTTTTGGCTAGAGAAACAAGCAGACGCCACAATTCGCTGGTATTCAGATGGCCGCACTCCCATAAAGCCCGTAGACGATGCGTGAGTCAAGTGTGGAGCTGCTACTCGAGAACAACAACAACAACCAAACAACAACTAAACAACAACAACAACCAAACAACAACAACAACAACTAAACAACAACAACAACCAAACAACAACAACAACAACACAACAACAACAAAAGCAGCTACAATAACAACAGCCCATTTTTTTCCAATAGCGATGTATCGTAAGCCTAATCATGTATAAAAATGAAACAATAGAGCACAGACGGAGCGACAACACGTCTCGTCTTGGTAGGATTATATCTTGCCGTTTGACAAACTAGCAGTAAGTCAGCAGTAGCGCCCTTTCTTAATAGTTGCAAAGTTGTATTAAGATCATAATAAAATAATAAAATAAACAATTCGAGTCAACATAGCAAAGGTGCAAGTAACAGCCATAGTAGGGATGGCAACACCATCCGTAATGATAGTAACTGCAGTTATAAACCTAGCACACAGCAGAGAGGCAAAGAAAAAACTTTTGCCGAAGTAATAGGCGAGACATACTGCCGAGGGCATGATTGATTGGAGTCGGTCAAAGATAACGCCTGCCTGACATCACTACTCCGTGGCTCCTACACAATCGACAAACAGTGCTTTGCTAAATACTAGGTGAAGACACTATTTTCACCACCTAACCTAAAATTACCAAGTAGTTAAATTGCTGCACCTTGCAGACTTTTATGTATATATATATATATATATATATAGCTAGATAGATCTAGCACCGATATTACAACCACGAAAATGAGGAATGGCAGTGTGGATTTAGGAGAAGGTATATAATATACATATATACCAAATACCGAAATCCGTTCTCGCCGTGGCATACGTTCGCCACGCGTTCAATTAGTTGTAGATATATATATATATATATATATATATATATATAAGCTTTTTTGTGGACCTGAATGCTTGCGTAGACAGCATATACTATTCCGGTACGAACTAGCGTTCACAGGGTCGCCTGTGATTAATTGAAACAGCCCCACGCACTGTAAGATAGATACGACACAAACCAGGAGATAAGACAATCTGCTTATATATATATATATATATATATATATACCAGCATATCGTTTGTAGAGTTTCACCTCAATTAATGATGTCTCAACCAAGGAGGGAAGCGAGAATTAAAAATGCTGTTGTTCCAAACGCCAGGCTGCACCCGCGATCATGATTTCGTCGCATTGGACGGATGACATTCTAGCAATGTTAACCTAGAAGAGAACGAGTGGGGATGATTGAGCCGTCGAATGAAGACAACGAAAACAGAGATAAAAAAAAAAGGAAGCGATAAACAGCGAGTTAACGATAAGAGAGGGCTAGAGTGAGTGTAAAAGAGCAAACATAGCAAGCGGAAATGACGAAATGTAAGCAGCCTCTAACGAAGTCAGTCATTTATTACAATCTCGTCTTTTCTAAATCTGATCTAAAAGCGCACAAGAGAGAAAAGGAGGGAGGAAGAGAAAGTGAAACAAGAAGAGTTTAGCAATGTTCTCCTATCGGGTTGCGCAAGCGTCACACCACGGACAAGCCTATGAAGCCAATGAACGAGATCGTGATATCAATCAGGCAGTGCGGTAGCTTCATTTGGCTCCATCTCCACTAAATGAACCCGGCGTTTCACTGCAAAAAAAAGGGCTCGCGTCGCAAAGTCAGTATATATATATATATATAACAGGAAGAGGTCGAGACTCTATATATATATATATATAGAGAGAGAGGGGGGAGGCTGTGCAGGAGGCTTTACAGGACAACTCGTCCAAAACACGCTTCAAGTACGTTTTTTGTAGTATCATTCGAAGAGTAACAATGCGCCCTAAAGTCATGCTTATACTTGTCTCGGTTGTTATGTATATGAAGCTTGCCTTCTTCTAGATAGCTGTGTGCCGCCGTCGGATGTATGAAGTGCGAATGAACGCCAGCCGCTTCTCCTCTCTGTGCTCTCCCCCCGACCTCTTCCCCTTCACGGATCCGAGAAAGGACTTCACGCACCTTGCCAATCGGGGGTTCCTTCGGCAAAGCTTCGCCGCTTTGAACTCCCTTCCCGCTGCCGTATCGCTTGTTCGACTCGCTCTAACTGCCTATTCCCCTCTCATGCTTCGTAAGTAACGCTTATCTTATAGCTTATATCGCACATCTCTATGTTCAGCCAGGACGGCTAATGCGATTTTATATTATATATATATATATATATATATATATATATATATATATATTCATATATATATATATATATATACATACATATATATGTACGACTCATACGTCTACTAAATGCTGAACATTGTATGGCTATAATCTGTGGCAACGTAACGCAACCCAGGCTCGAGGTTGATAGTCTAGCGACCGCAAAAACCACCAGCGACCATCAGGAGCCGAGAATTCTTGTCGACTCACGACGCCTATCGTGGATAATTGTGCAACACGTTGCGCTCGTAGCTTGGCCTGCTCACGCTTATGTATCTCGTTAGCAGCATATACTGGCGTCCATGAGGTGCAGCTTCCCACGTCTAAGCGCCGCGTCCTCCTATGCGCTCTACCGCATTGAGGTCACGGCGCAATGAAATCTACCACCGGGCCGGCACAATCCAGGGGCAGCTTCAGTGGTTTTTTGTACAGGTCGGAGAACTTTTCTCTGGGGAAAAGTAGACTAATAACGTCATTTGAACGCTGCGGACGACGTTGCTGCACAGGTGTCAAAGAAGAAAGAACAATCACCAATGTCCATGATGCTGATCTGTGGTTGAGTTAGGATTTCGGTCGCTAGCTGGATACGCCAACTAATCGACCGACGATCAATCACCTCGTGGGTGATTGACTGATATAACCTCATGATTGATATAACCTCGTCGTCATACGACAGCACCACGTCTAGTATATATCTAGCACACTAGTGCACACCGGTGCGCACAGTGGTGCAGATACTGGCGTTTGGATGAAATGAAATCGAACTTCTCGAATTTCCACTCGCTCTGATAACACATCTGCTGCCTCATTCGATTCTTCGGACGCAACAGCTACGTGGCAGCAGCAGTGAAGACAATTTCCCACTACTGCGCACGAATAATAACATAGGCAGTAAAACCAAAATCGTAACCAAATCTACCTGATCGCACAGTTACTCAGCAGTAAAACTTCAGAATCCTATTCGTGCTACATCGAATAATGCTCCTTGCTCATATGGTTGCAGCGACAGGTACACGTATGCAACGTTTAACTTAGAAACGCGTCGCAGACGCGATTCTTCATGGCATAATCCTTAAGCGTGTCTATAAGATTTTTGTATTTAACTTTTCAATCATTCAGTTCTTTTGTCGAAGGCTTGCGATGATTACCCGTCGAACGATCTAGTTGTTAACCGATTTCATTGGCTGGCTTCCGGAGAAAGACAACACAATCTCATTAAAGGCAGACATCGCACACATAAGCAGATTATTTAGCAGATGCAAGTAATATATATATATATATATATATATATATATATGAAAAACAAAGCAATGATGACACTGTAAACCACTGGGCAGGCCGTTGGGGTGGCTCGCGCGCTATATCCTGCTCACTTTTTGCTTTGGCTGAATCCCCATTTTTATTTTTTAGCGTTCTTTTTCTCATCTCACGGCGTCTCCCTTCTTCCTTCCTTTTCCTTGGCTATCTGTGTGTCTGTGCGAGTGTGTGCAGAAGCGCCGTTATCGCTCATCATTCCTGTCATCGGAGTCACGTGTCGTCGTCGTCGTAGTCGCCGCCGGTCCAACTACAAACGGATCGCCGAATCGCAGCGCTGTGCACACGTTGCACTCGCAAACCGCCCATCGCCGGGCGATCTGCAGTTTCAGCCAGATCCTCTCTTCACCTCTGCCTGCTCGGCCAAGCTGAATGATCTACTTTGCTGCTGATAGATATAGCTTCACGAGCTTCCTCCTCAGCCGTCGGACGTCGTTGATGACACTGCCGCGCGATTTATGGCGTGCCGACAAAAACAACGCACCCTACAAGGATTCGCCTGGCGCACATTAAAATGCATATATTTATTATTAAAAAAAGCATATATATATATATAGAAAGAAAGAGAGATAGGGATAGAAAGAGCTGTCATTCATATTAGTGCTGGCCGTCGCTAAAATTGCGGAGTGTAGAAAACGTTAGTCACGGTACATCTTTTAAGCAGTGCCTATAGAGACATTAGGAGCTGTTAGCAACTTAATGCCTTTCTGGGCCAACACAGCCGCGATCGAAAGGCGATCAGAACTCAAGAGGCAATCAGAGCTCTTTTTTTCAAAAGCTTTATGTGGAAATGTAACAGAGAAATACTGCATTGGTATTAGCCGCGACGCATTTCGCATAAGTCGATGAATCTATATATATATATATATATATATATAATAACAATAACAAGCACTGTATCTACCGGCAACGTGCCCGTGGCTATTAACCACAAATTGCAGTCGACAGAATCCAACCAACAGAAGCAGAGATCAACGAAGAACAAGACACCGCCGGTAAGTGTATGTGCAATATTTGCCACCTTGTTGGCAGTGCCATACCTTCCTGTCGCAGTGCTGCTAATAGATAGACAGCAGCGCGACAGTCGGCCCTCTCATCCTAGCTGCACAGCCTATCCTCTCTGTTCTGCGTGGTTGGAAAACTGAACAAACTAGCTTCGCGCGCAATCTCATTCCCTGCTCGACGTCGACACACCCTCACACATCCGTTCTGGTTGCTCTGTCGCGTGTCTATTGTCACGGGCCTCAGTTGGCTCGTTGCAGTCAGTGCCAGCCAACGGTACAGCGGGGTTAGCCATTGCTTTCGTAGCGCGCGGGCGCACCACTGCCGCATCAAGCCAAACTAATTCGATTCATATCATATAATGTGATGAAAATGAGCCATTATCATCGACGCACGCTGCCGCTGCTCCTCTGTCGCTAACTGTGTCGCCGCTCCGCCTCTTCTATTCTATTCTATTCTGCTTCGAGCAAACTCAATCGCTCGCTTGCCGAAGTGCCGAAGACGCCCACTTACCCCAACAACTGTGCCCTTCGACCGAGAGCGCCCGACCGACCATCTCCGCCGCCGCCCGTCGACCAAGAGTCAGATGCAGTTCTTCCCCCTTTTCCTCTCTCTCCCCCTATATTTCTCTCTCTCTCTATATAATATATCGTTTCCTTACACTCTTTCCTCTCCTTTCTCTTCTCTTCCTCAGGTTCTTCTCGCCTGCTCTGCTGCCGTTTATCTCGCCGTCCGTCTCGTCCGTCCCGGACAAAGTCGTTCCATTCTTTGTTCAGAATGAACAATTCGCGCACTGTTCGGCGCAGCGCGTGTATGTCTGTCTATCTCTGTAAGTTTGTATGTCTGTATGTATGCATGTGTGTACCTGTATGTATGCATGTGTGTATCTGCTGTATGTATACATGTGTGCGTATGTATACAGGCTGGACGGATGCGTCACCACGTCCGTCCTTGTTCTCGTCGTTGTCCTTTTCGTCTCTCTTCGGCGCGGGCGACCATGGGTTCAGTTTGCCCGGACGGCCAGAGCGCCAGCCAGTTCATTCACAATAGCTGCCTGACTGCCATGCGCGCTCATTGTGTGTGACTCTTCCAGTTGCCGCCGCGGGAGCAGAAGCAGCAGCAGCTATTGGTTGGTTGAAGAGACCATTGCATTGGGTGACAACGAAGACGAACGTCAGGCTGCAGGCCGAGGGCTGTCGCATCCACCCGACTTGTTCTATCTAGACGCCGCCACCGCCGGCGCCGTGTTCTCCTCTTCGTTCATCAGTAGCGGCGTGTCTGATGCCTTTTGTGTTCACAATTGATTCGTAGCGGGGACCCGGAGCTGCGCTTTTTAACCACCTCCACCACGACCACCCCACAACTGCCACCCCACCCCACAACTGCCACCTCACCCACCCACTCGGGCTAGTGGCAGTAGTAGTGGCGGCGACAGCAGCAGCAGCAGCTCAAGTCGCTAGAGAATGCGCGGATCTACAGGCGGACCGGATCGGACCGACGGTCGGTCGGATACCGAGAAGAAGATGGGGTAAGGGGGTTAAAAAGTAGGAGGAGGATAATAATAAAGAAGAAGAAGACGGTCGACAACGGCTACCACCACGACTTCTACTACGACTACTACTACTACTACTGCTGGTGGTGCTGCTGCTGCTACGAACGCCTTGACCGTCAAGGCGTTCGTAGCCAAGAGCAGTGCCGGAGTGCGTGGACGCTCTGGAATAGCCCATACGCAGCGGGAGTCAGCGGATGGCAGATATATGGTAGATAGGCCAGCAGGCAGACAGACTGGCGCAAGCGGACAGGCATACACTACAGCACTACAATACATGAAAAGAAAAGAGGGAAGCGCGGCTGGCGAAGCGAAGGTGTAGGATCTTCAGCGCATATGCGGCGCCCCGGGAGAGCGAGCGCGCCGAGGACGCGACAAGAACCAACGAAGGGCTGTCATGGGCTGAAGAGGAAGATCCGAGCGAACACTTGCAGGCGGCGGCGACGATAAAGTCGTTCCATCTCAGTTGCTCCGTGGCTGTGCACCAGCAGCATGTTGGTGGTGGTGGTCGTGGTGGTGATGGCGTTGGTAGCAGTGGTAAAGCAGCCCAGCAGCACTTGCTCACTGCTAGCGGTGCAAATACAGTCAGTCTCGATGCTGATGCTCGAGTCTCAGCCCGGTCCGAAGCTCCAGGAAGTTGAACCGGCTACACCGGACGTTGCCAATGAGAATAGCAACAATAAATGTGACGAGGAGTCATCGTAAAAGTAGTAGTAGTAGTAGTAGTTAAGGAGCGGTAATATACGTAGTAGTAACTAGTAGAACTACTAGTAGTAGTAATAGCTCTGCGATGATAAGAATATTGTACGTCATCACCAGGCACACAAGCGACACACAAGTGATGGCGATAGCAAGCGAAGCAGACACCACGGTGTGGCTGATGAACGATCTGCAACGACAAGACAATGCCGGCCGCTTGGCCGCCATTTATCATTGCAAGCCGACCCGGCGCTCACCAAGCTGCGCCTGAACGACGAAAGAATGGCTGGTGACGGAAGCAAAAGACTGCCATGATCGCCTCATGTGCTCACGTGATGATGACGATGATCACTCGTCGCCCCATATCTATCGATCTATCTGTCTATGTATCTCTGCGCAAGCAAACGAGCAGCAGCAACGTCTCTGCTTCATAACGACTGGGCCGGGCTGCCATGCTTGCGCCCAAGATGCGCCCCATAGGACAAAACACCGTCCTTCGTACCTCCGGCATACTAGGCAAGCTTGCTAACTAGCTATTGGCTTGCTATCAGATATCCACGCGTCGTATCCACATTTAAGACAAAGCCGGCCAGTTGTTGGCGACAAAAAGTTAATTATTAAGCTAAGCATGTTGAGCAATGGGCCCGAATCCGTACTCCGTTCCACTCATTTGTTCGCAGCGTTCGCGTATCAAGTTCGCTATGACGGCGCCTCTGACTACACCAACAAATAACAAACGAACTACTTCTACTGCTGCAATTCGTTGATGAATCGTTGTGGAGTCGCGATGTCTCGATAGCCAAGAAGAGCCCAGCTAGAGAGCAACTTACGCAGATTCCGACCCCGCAGAGCTCTGCACAGAGTGGTGTACCAATGGAGAGAAAAGGGCAGCGCGCGGGCACAGTGGAACAATCGGTGCCCGAAGTTCTATTTCCGCCGAAGGACGGACGAAGCGTGCTCTCTGACCGCGACGAGATCATGATCAATGCATTTTCGTCTTTGTCACTTTCGCGTGCCACGCCAATTCGCCGCATTGTCCACCCCACTCCCCTCGCTTCCCTTCCCTATCATGGCTATTGGCATCCTAGGCACAGGCCGTGATTCCCGTCGGCGTGTGTTATGGGAACGCTTACACACAGACGCACACACACACACACAGACACATAAACGCAGATAGAAAGTTGTAACGCAGTCTCTGCACACAGTTACTGCTAGAGCAGCCGCGCTGGCAAGCATGACTGGGCTATGACTGAGTCACTTGGCACCAGCCGGTCCGTGGGTCGGAGGTGGGTCTGTCGGTCGGTCGGGCGGACGAACGCATATATGATGGCAACGACAAGGTTCAATTGCGTTCAACTGCCCGAGGGCCAACCCCTCTTTATATATACACATGTTATAGACATGTATACACTCATACACACATCCATACGTGTGTAAGTATGTATGCGTGTATGTGCATACATACATACGCACGCACATACACATAGCTTCGGCTTGTCCCTGTTAAGCGCTAACGAGATGAGCACTTTGAGCAATCTCAGCGCTACAGAGGAGGCGCTGCTGCTGCTGCTGCTGTTCAGCCCATCCGGTCGTGTGGCCCTCCCTAACCCCCCTTGGCTGCCCGCTCGCCTGCCTGTGCCCCTGTCGAACGAGTCGCCAAATCTTGTCTTAAGAGGGGAGCGGGAGAAGATTGAGCAGTGGACGTGATGGTGGTGGTGTTGGTAGTGGGGGTAGTGGGCTGCTCCCTCACCAGCAGACAAAGGCAGACAAAACGGGTGTTGTTGTTGTCCGCGGCCTGTTCTTCGGAGAAGGACATGGCCGATGGTGACGGCTTTCAGCAAGAGGCTACCAGATGGAGATTAGGGTAAAGGATGATACTGCCGCTTCTGCTATGACGATGCTGCCATCGACTGCTACTCTAACAACAATGACAGGCGGTTCGACGGGGTAGACAGACGGACGGGATCTCTGACGAGATCGGGCCTGCAAACACAGACCCGACTAGCCGGGTTAATTCAAATCAAACAACGCCGAAATAGAGGGCGAAAGAAAGAGCTAGAGGGAATGAGAGAGAGAGCAGGAGAGGAAGCAGAAGGGTAACAGGGAGAAACACAAGTGTGCGTTACCAATTGGGCATATATGTATATATATATATATAGAGAGAGAGAGATATAGAGAGAGAAAGAGAGAGAGAGATAAATGAAATAGTTAGCTCATAGAGAGGACTATTGTGTGCGGCGACCTAGCGGAAGGGTATGACGGGGCCAGCCGTGATGGAAGTCGGACAGAGCGTCAAGAAGTTGGTGGTGCCCATGGAACATCCGAAGTGTTCCTAAATCTGTTCCTGTTGCTGCTGCTGCTGCGGCCGCCTCTGTCGCACCAAATACAGAGCGTGTCGTGTACTGTCGATGCCAATGACGTTCTGCAGTTTGTTTACAACATCAGCGTCCACAAAGCGGACACAACGGTTGGCCGCAGCGTTACGGACTTGTTAGTCATACGGTCACATCGGTAGGTACATAAAATGTGAAACTGCCTCTGTATATATATATATATATAAACAGAACTTGTCGTGTAGGTAGTTAATTTTAAGGCAATATTAATAGTTACGCCGCACCTCAGCGAAATATACTAAAGCTTTTATGGCTTTTGCGACACTTAAATGTATCCCTACCACTAAGCGGCCATGCCATTGCTGACATTATCTTAAAATAAACAACACGATCCCGCTAGAGAAACATATATATATGTATATATATATATATATATATATATATATACATTTCATTAATGACAATGCCGTTGTGTATGTATAGTACCAGCAACTAACTGCCGCTCTGTTGAGTCTAAGCCTGGCTACCTCCACACTAGCGCCATGCTAGGATGAGCTATGACGTTGACAAGATAGGTCACAACACAAACAAGAGTTTCTGGTATATTTATATAATTTCGCTATGTGAAGGTCAATATATATATATATATATATATATATATATATATATATATATATATATATATATATATATATATATATATATATATATATATATATATATATATATATATATATATATATATATATATATATATATATATATATATACATATATATATATATATATACATATATATATATATATATATAATTTCGATATGCTAAGGTCAATCTATATATATATATATATATATCTCGAGCGATATAATGAAAACGATGGGCCAGGAGGCCTCAGCTAAAGACAAGTCAAGGAAGGCAGTCAGCTGCCACTTGATGCCACGCTGTTATTGCACGAATTACGGTCCTGCTAGCAATATAGCAGGACCACAGGCAGCAATATTACTGGCAGTGGAGGACGATGGCCAGCTGTCATGACGAGAGGTCAGCTAACCAGAACGGATCTTCGACCCTTTAGTTGTTATTGTTGTTGTTATTGTTGCACCAAAGACTGTTGGTGTTAACGTCGCTGTCGCTGATAATGTTGTTGTTATTGTAGTTAATATTATTGCCGTTATCGCTTTTGTTTGCTGCTATTATTATTGCTGTTGTAAGTGTTATTGTTGTTATTGTAGTCAATATTATTGCCGTTATCGCTGCTGTTGTTCTTGTTGCTGCCTCTTCCTCTACTGCTGTTCTCACTGCTGCTGTCAGCTACTGTCTGCTGTTGTCTCAATGATTCACAAAAATAGCCGCGCTGTTGTGCAAAATCGTAGGCAGATGAGCCCTCAACAACTTTTCCGATGGCTCATGATTGGGATGGCTCGATTTACCGAGATTGCTACTACTACTACTACCACTACAACGCGATGCTTCCCACAGCGAATCGGTGTGATCCCCCCGAACGCGAAACGGAATCCGCTAACCGACCATCACCGACACAAGGACCTAGAGAGATCGACCTAGAAATAAACACCTAAAAAAAGAGCGAGAAAGAGAGCGAAAATAAACGAAGGCTAAAGATAGAGAGAGGGGGGGAAAAGAAGAACTTTGCAGCGCTGTCTCCGGCTCAGGGTCAACGGCGGGCAACAAATCGGGCCAAAGAGCGACGAATCTGCCATGTTCACAACTTGCGCGGACAGATTGCAATTACAGATTCGGCAGCAGACGGGCCGGGCCGGGCCAGACCGGGCAGGCCAGCCTGGTGGCAAAGAGTGGCAATGCTCTCCATCCTCTGGTCCGACAGAGCCGCCGACACGCAATACCGAGTGCAATCGGATGTAAACGCGATACGCTGCCCCTTTACCCCCAAGCGCGCCTCCCGCCCAAACATAAACAAGTAAACCCCACTTGGCAAATACCCCACTCACATATATGTACACACCGTACGTACGAGTGTGGGTATGTGTGCGAGCAATCAAGCTCTCGACGTGCAGCGCTCTCGAAGACAATTGTTCTTTTCGAACGACGATAGAGAAATTGCAGGGTGCAAGCGGTTCGTGCAGCAACCGATTGACGCTATTCATTTTTCTTCCGTTCGACCGGCCGGATCGGCGGCACGTTGTTGTAATGACCTTCCTTGTCGTAATGAAAGACGAGACCGCATTGCCGCCACCATCATCATCATCATCTCATCGAGTTGCAAACCAGCCTCTATGGCTAGATGATGAATGACAACAATAAGTAAACAATCGTATCTAGAGTGGACAAAAAAACGTTTTTTAGGAGGTTGTTTTTAATTCCTCCGACTATCCGGCCTCCGTCGTCCCCTACTTACGGGATTGGCATCGCCGTGGGGCAAATAGCTTCAATGCCCAACCAAAGTGGGCCGGATATGTGGAGATATCTAGGGTTTCCCCAACAGTCACTGTGGCGGCAGCAGCATGGCCGCTGCCGACTTTCAACGGTATGCTGATTTGTCGTCTATTCGCAATGAGCATCGCTCAAAGAGAAACCAATCAACAATGGCTGCAGAGATCGAACCGACGGCACCCTGGCAAACAATCAAACAAGACTCGTTTTTGTTGAAGAAGAAGATTCAACTAACTACAACTGTAGTTATTTAACACGTTTACTTGCGCAATATTTACACGTTCACTTACGCAATATTGTAATATGAATTGATAAATAAATAAATGTTTCTCAAATAAAAAAATAAAAAACTTGTAGTTAGTTATTAACTCCAAGACCACGCTATTGCACACACAAAATAAAAGTATTTAGGAGTTATCAATAGTACCTCCGAAATTATTACAGACTAGCTGTTGTAACTGGTGTTGGTGGTGACGATAAAGGTTCATCTTAACACAGCGGTATGTATATATATATATATATATATATAATCACATACATACACAAACAAAGATCGCCCGCCTTCCCGTATAAAAGTCACCGACGTAGCGGTGCACATCCTAACGACTCACTCCCAAGCCAGCCCCTCCCGGTGTTGTACTACTAGCCGATTGAGGAGAGTAGTATATCATCACGGTTGATCAGCACTTCGCTGGGGGTAGTCGCCGATTTGTCCGACGTTCCCCCGCTGCTGTTCGTCGTCGCCGTTGTCTGTTCTGATTGTCGTCGTCGTCGGCGATATCGTCGCCGTTGGTTTCTCGGCAGTGGCGCCTGTCGATCCTCGCCGAAGGTTCTCGCTTCATCAGCCACTGGCGCTGCGCCCCCGGTGCTGTCATCATCACAAGCGCGCGTTACCACCCTATCCTGTCTGCCATGCAGACGCCACAAACATAGCTTCCTTGGTTTCTTCCTCCCTTTCCGTTGCAGTTGACGGCTGCAGCTTGCTTTCAGCAACAGTACTACAACAACAACGACAACATCATAGGTCGAATGCAGTAGCAGTAGTAGTAGTGGCTAAAGACTAACGATGAACGGGGTGGGGCGGAGCCATAGATCGGGTACGATCGAACCAGTTGGACCGAATAGATCGCATTTCCAGCCATTTACCTCTCAGCAAGCAGTTGATTCCTTGATGCAGATGGTGTTGGTCTTAGATGGGTATGTCTGTGTGTGTATGTACGAATATGTATATACATATATTCGTCTGTATATATCTATATATATATATATATACAGATGTTTGTCCATGCGTGTGTCAATGGCAATGCGCGCGTGCTCCCATGCGTACCGTCTCACGTTTCCTTCTCCTCGACCTCCTGTGTGGCGGCATCAATATTCCGCCCGAGGATGAACCATTACCAATGGACGCCAATCGCGTTTAGCTCAGTTACCGAGCGACTTCGAAGCTGCTTAGTCACATCCTGATCATAATGGGCCCACCAAATGCAGTCGCCCCCTCCCACCACCTCCCATTCGAATCGAGGCACGTCCCTCCAACGAAAGCCACAATTCTTGGCACTCGCTCATCCTGTAACCGCCTGTTCTCCCCATCCGACGATACATCGTCAGCACATCTCTATTGTCCGCATTTTTTCTTGCAATGTTGTCCCTTTTTGGAAACCATAATAACAACGACAACAGCCAACAAAAACAATTAACGCACAATGTTGCAGCGCCCTTTAAGCGGTGTGCGAGACGCGTCGCAAAGCCGCATCTGAAGAGGAGGCTACCAAATCGGCCAACGCTTTCGACACGAACGGTTCACGCTAACTACAATCGAGGTCGACGCAAGTGTGGATGAGCTAGAGGTGCCCCATTCGATGTTTGCTGCAGTTCGTTGACTGGATCCAGCTGAAGGTCGCCACTGGCAGAGATGTGCTGTCTCGCATACTCCGCCCTAATTAACGAAGCGGATTCACAAGCGACGTCGAAGATAAAGGAGGTTCGATTCGTGCCGTTGCCTCGCCCGCTATCTCCTCGATTTGCCTTTGGCAATCAAGAGACACGTCTTGTGCGGCTTTCTACCTCGGCGTCAACAACAACATCAATAATAACAACAACAACAACAACAACAAAGACGACAACAATAGCATCAATTCACGGCCAGCAATGTCGTCGGCAGGCAGTCTCACCGCTGTGAAGTGGGTCTCACAATTAGTACGTAATCCATTTGATCGTATTTCTCCAGAATCTGCATATGCCATGCCTGAAAACGCTGTGCTGTATCAGCGCAATGCCTTCTTCCCGTTTGCCCTTCTACTGTTCATCTTCTACTCCTCCTCCTTATCCTCTCAGTGACATCCACTGACGCCCCCACAGACACAATAGGGCACACCTCTAGCAAAAGGCACGGTCGGTATGCGTTGTGTGCGTTTGACACAGCCGTAACCCCCGCTGGTCCGAGGGATCGCGCGTGCTCGAATGACCGCTTGCCGTTCAACCAAAGGCTACGCCCAAATTCAGGGGGGTTTGCTGTACGTCATAATCCCGGATCTTTTCTACAAGCCATAAGGAGCAGAGGCGTCGTCGCCGCCGCAAGTCGCAACAGAGGCAACAACCGCAGCTGCACAATCTGGTCCCAAGTGGGATTCACGCCGTTTACACATCTGTCTGCCTGCCTGTCCTGTCTGCATGTTTTCCCGTCCATCCGTTGGATTCTATGGCGCGTCGAGAGCACCGTTATGGAGGGCACCCACCCGTGATAGAGGAAACGAGGCACTCACTACTCTACTCTTGCTTGATTATGCCTCCGTATACCCCAGTAGACGGCTAAACCCAGGGGGGCGATGGGAGATTTTCGAGGCTCCAAAGCCGAAACCAACGATAGCCAAGGCAAGGCAGAGCAGAACAATTAGAGAGTGAAAGACAAACGGATGACGAGCCTCTACAGCTCACAAACAGGTCACCCTCAAGATACTGTGAGGATGAGGCACACAACAGCTTGACGCATACTAGACGCCCTTCATTAGTAGAAGGTAGTTGTAGTAGTAGTAGTAGTTAATATGGCAAAGAGGTAGCAGATCATGCGCCATTGTTTTAGGCGCTGAGACCTAGTTGCAACAAGTGCATAAAATGTGAGCGTCAATATAGCAAACTCTCACATATAAATTAGGACATATATAATTAATGTCCTATATATATATACCTGTATATAGGTCATATGACGTCGTTAATTCCAAACGATCGCTTCTCCATTGACGTAGCCTCCGATGTTTCGGCATCGCAAAATCGAAGTTTTGTGTACGAACGAGCAACTACTTCAGTCATTGAAGGAGTCTCGAGTCCCGTTTATATGTACTACTGCATTATTTGTACTATACGGACAAGAGCTTAGTACAAATCGTATTAAGAACTACGTACCACATCGAGATAGGCATCAAGATAATAATAATAATAATAATAATAATAAACATTCTTCTTTTTCCTCTCCTTCTTATTATTATTATTATACCTTGCAGAAGTGATGAAAATAGTAGCTCTAGCAGTCGTAGTGGAAGTAATAGGAGTAACCGCGTCACAATGGCATCCCGAAGGTAGGTTGTCACCGACACGAGGCCTGTGCAAAGATGAACGCTGAATTACAGTTCTTGTCACCGTGGCCCATTTTCCTCGCTGGGCCAGCTTGCGAGCGCGTGCGCGGGTCGACTGACTGGGACTAGGCCAGCAATTCCAGGCGACGCTCGTCGACACCATCTCCGCCTCCGCCACCCCCCCCCCCCGGCTCATGACGTGGAATGGAAATAGAAATAATAATAATGTGATTGCGTGCATTCGAAACGCCCCTAACCCCTAACGCAACTGTCATCTTTTGCTGCATGCATCTGCCGTATGCAACCTCACATTTTCGTCTAGCTTGTCTGTCTGGCTCGGTCGATCTGCCGGTTGACGTTCTGATCGTCGCCGATTTTGCATCTACTGTGCTTCTATCATAGCCTGCAATGCGGAGTACAATGCGGAGATAAAACGTACGCAAGAAATAGCCAATTCTCCAACGATTCTTGGAGCAACAGAGCGACTTACAGCGACGACTATGAAAATGACAAGAATAGTATGACACCCGTGGCAATAAGGGCAATAAGCACAATACAACAAAAGGCAACAACAAAATTAACAACAATATCATAAACGAAATTACCATAATCATTTTTGCCACCATCGTCAAAATAGCAAGCACAGTAAAAAAACAACTACAGCGACGATAGCAGCAGCAGCAGCAACAATATCAATTGTTGTTCATCAACAGTAGCAATAATAACATCCACAGTTGTTGTTCATCAGCAGCAGCAACAACAGCAACAACAACAACAACAACAACAATAAATGCAAACGAAATGACATATCTCCTCGCCTAGCGCTCGCCTTGAGCAGCCGACGGCCCAACTCGACGAAATTCTGGAATGCACTTAGGCATGAATTGAGTTTGCTTTCTTGTTCCCATGTCTAGTAGCAGTAGCATCAGCATCATCATCAGCAGCAGCAGCAGCCGTCAGTCGTCAGCCAACGTCCCAACAACCAGCGAGAACGAGGCTGCTACGACGTAGCGTACAACCAACCCCCAACTCCAAACTCATTGTCATGGCTGCAATGGCTGCGGTATGAGGAGCTGCGGCGGCAACAGCAGCAGCAGCAACAGCCCTGCATTGGCATCAAGTGGCAAAAGCTGATGACATGCAATCAAAACGGCAGAGCATAGAACACGCGCGCAATGTACACTCCACATCGTCCACTCGTCCACATAATTGTATACCACCACACACCGCAACCATAACACACACAGCAATCAAGTAGTGACGCCATCACCGCAAGTCGAGCGGCTAGCCGTCGCCTAGCGTACAATATACGGCTTACATCCAAATGAACATACATCACTGTCATTCTCTCACCACCATTACGATTACCACCACCATGTATGTGCCATAGCTGCCCATGAGAATGGTACAGATTATGATGATGGTCGTGGTGGTAGTGACTATTTTGGTTCTGATTTTGATGATGATGATGCTTAATTTTATTATTACAGTTACCATAACTACTACTACCTCTAGTATATTCGTACGTTTATATATTTCGCAGGACTACTTTAGGAGCCGGGGTAGGTGCGACGACGTGCGAAACTTTGTGAGGTCGTGGCGTAGCGTCAAGTGGACGCCTATATCTCCCTCTCTATATCAACCTATATGTAGTGTAGCCTCTAGACTTTAGCTCCTATATATCTTCCTTATGCAGTGTACTAAAAATGGCAGACATTTCAAACAACATCGACGGCTACAGAAACAGAAAAACAACAACAAAACCACCACACAACAACAAAGACGACAGCCAACAACATTACAGGATGCGGCGTGGTCTAGGGGACGCTTAGTACGCTAGTCATAGTTGTCATTGCGGGGTTGTCGATCCATGTTTCGGTCGAAATTTTCTTTGAACGCTACTCATTGAGAAGAGATGATAAATCATACCGCTGAGATCTAAAGCCTCAACCAAAACATGGGCAACACCATGTAACCTATAATATATATATATAGTATAAGATAGAGAGGAGAGAGAGACAAAAAACAAAACCCAGGCGAAGAGAATCAATTAATGCGCCGGTTTATGCGTAGAGTTAAAATGAGCAACGACGGCATCTCGTAAACATGTATTTGTGCACGAACGCGTACAGACAGAGTACAGGCAGAATAAAAAGTTCTGCGAACAAAGTGCATGGAACATGGTTGTCACTGATCAACGAGAAAATACAGCTGTCCGTGACGGCGAAATCCTATCGCCGAGGAGTCGACTAGAATCGCCCAATCGGCTTCTCGACTAGCATCGATGCGACCACGATGTTGATGAAATTTGCCGACGACCACTGTTGACTACTGACTCATTACACTGCCGAGTGTCGCGTATTGTATGCGCGCCTTGCGCACAAGGCACGCCCAGATGCGTTTTTGTGCGCTACGCGGTTCCCGAAACCGGCGTGCCTCAACCCTATTGCAAAACGACTAGGCCACCTAAGCAGTACGGAGGCAATCTTCTCTGCTTGTCGCGCGACTCAAGTGTGGACAATCTTATTATGGCTCGAAGGAAGCGCTCCTGGCAATTCTGTTCGGTGCCACGTTGTCCGCCTCACGTTGTTGAACGTTGTGAACAACAATAACAACAATTTTATCTTCGGTCGCCACATGTTGATTCGCTACATGATTGCATTGCATATCTTTCAAACAATCTTCGGTCAAAACGTTTAAATTGAGTTATGCCGTGCGGCCAAATACTGGCTGGAAAAGTCAACAACAATATATATGTATATATATATATATATATGTATATATATATATATATATATACGCGCAAAGGTCCATTATACGTACTACAATAAGCCTCCCTATCCGACGACCATCCTTCCCGAACAATTAACCCCATAAGGTCAGTCATAAATCATGATTATCATGATAGTTATCGTCATACAGCAGCACAGCAGCAGCATGGTCATCAGCAGTAGTCCACAGTGCAGGGTAGTTCCTTCCGCAATCATCGGCCAACAGGCAGGCAGATGCTGCCGTCAGCAATACGCCTCGCCTCACCCCTTGGCACGCCTTCGACCCCTCACCTCCCCCGGCTTCGGTTAGGTTATCCGAGTCAGCTTCGTATCTGGCCATCGTCGCCATAGGGTGAGCTGCTTGGTCTGCAGGACAGAGAGACGACCAGTAGCGCATTGGCACCGTGCGCTAAATCAGTCCCATTAGTAAAGACTGTTCTGTGATAGCGCGTTGCGACAATGCTGAATGACCTGCAATAGCCGTCTGTGGTCCTCGACGTCCAGACCAACACACTACTCGTGCTCGTGCTTACTGAGCTCCGCATGTGCTATGCTGTTACTCAGTTACTCATTGCTACAGCTACTCGCGTTCATCTGTCCACCCAAAAATTACCCCCCCCCCCCACCCGGCCCCTAATAGTAGTAGTAGTAGTAGTAGTAATCCCCCTTGGGGAGTCCCCTTCGCTGTTTCCCCTGCGCTTTCGGCGTCTGCGCTGTTGTGGTGCTGTTCGACCAGGGCTGCGCCCTCATCTCTACTCCGACGTCTCCACAGACCCCAGACAGGCTGACAGTAGTCGAAAACAACGATCCACAACTACGCCCCTCAACTACTTCCGTTCCCTCTAGTCTCCCCTCCGTTAGAGGGGCTGCACCCCCAGAAAGAGAGGAAGCTTATGTAACCAACCGGCGGCCGTCGTTCATGTCGCACGCCTGAATGATGTGTTGGACTTTAGTCTATATATATATATATATATATATATAAGCGAACAAACGAGCCGACACGCGAGGTTTGCGTTCGTGCATGTTGTGGGCGATGAACAACACTCCGATCCCACACGGGCTGCCGCCTGCCCTCATGGTCAGGCCGCCGGGGGCAATCGCGATCGTCGGTCGCGGAGGTTGGCCTGATCTGTTGGCGGCCACATCGGACAGGCCCTGCGCCACCTTCTCCGCCCTCTCCCCGGCCCGCTTCGTCGCCTCCCCGGGCACGACGATGTCCTTTTGCCAGCCGTGAGAGCAGCAACGGTGGACGTGGCACAAATCTAAATGAATGAATGAAAATATGCCGCCCATGTCGGACGGATGGCCAACTCGGCCTCGGTACGCCTCTGGTGCGACAGAGTCCGATCAAATGCGACCCGCCGCTTGACCATCTCCCGCAAGTTCGAGTAAGTCCAGTCTGATTGCCTTGAAGCCGCGCGTCCCGAACCAGGCCGCCGGCACAGAGCGCGTCGCATGCGCCGATGCAACCGCTCTCTGCCCAGATCTACTTTCCGGTTTTCGACGTCGTGTCTATCCGTTGGCGTGTCTAGGTGTTCCAATTTAGAGCAATAATACTACTACTAATAATACGTACTATTCTATAATTTTAGTCTTCGTTCCAATTTTGCCAGTGGACCTGTACCCTTGGCTGAACGCTTCAATCACTCGCATCGGCAAATTCCATTATGGGATTGACGTAGACGATGAACAAGCGGAACAAATTAATATAAATATACAACTCGTTCGTTCACTCACTCGGAAAGGTGAATCACACATCCGCCTGGAGCATGCACGCTAACGTAATAACTTACCTGTACATTGGATATACACGTACACAAGCCCGTAGGTGCTTGGTATATATATATATATATATATATATATATATATATATATATTGAACCGACATAACCCGCCGATAATTCTGTTTCATTACGCGGTTTGTTACAACCGTAGTTCCGTTGTAGACACTCCTCGTATATCATTTAAATGTCAATCGCCGGCCAGAGTAAGTCAGCGAATTGGCCAATTTCGTCAACGAAACAATCACCGCCGCTGCATTGCCTCGTTAAAGCAGTAGCAGACATACGAAAAGTGTATGTATATATATATATATATATATATATAACACCGTGATTTATCTTTCATTCTAAGACCCATAATGTTGCTCCTTGAACTCTTAGTATCACAACCACACACACTCGTGCTCTGTAAGAAACCCTCTTCGAAACAATGCGTGGAGCCACCGAAACGCCGGACCACTGCGAATTCTGAGACTTGAGTAGAGGATCATAAAAGCGCAGCGAGGTTTCATCACCTGTGACGTCTCAAGAACCAAAAAACTGGCCCTCATCTTTAGTTTTATCAGAATATCTCGAGCCAGAAAAACCTTGCCTCTTTTACGGTTTAGTTACGAGTTAGCCAACCAGCATTTTTTTAGTAAGTCCGAGGTGGATGAGGATCATATGGAGAAACTTGGAGCATCAAAATCCAAAGTCTCCTCTAGCGATGCACATTTTCTATTTGAGGTTTCGTTAATTGCTGTCTCTACACAAGCCACATTTTCATACCACCCATACACGCTTTCAAGGCATGGGCTAACTACTATTCAAGCACCCTCTCAAGGGATAGAGCTTCATTCCCAATGGTTGATCGAAGCTCTCCAAAATACTCTTGTGCATTTAATCCTCGCTGAAAGTTGTACAAAACAACAGTTCGCAACCCACTATTTTAGTATGGCTGTAGTAGCAACCCATCTAAATACGATAGTGACGGCGTCCTCATATATATATACATATATATATATATATATATATATATATATATATATATATATATATATATATATATACATATATGTTTATATATATATATATATATATATATGTATATGCGCTGGTTTAGATAATAGTCACTTATCACAGTCGCCTTCGCACAGAGTGCTCAATTACGTAGCCTTACCATAGCAGCTGCGACGCATCTTACGTTTGCAGTACGCAGTAAATACATAGGGATACGCTTAGTTATCGAAATTAGACACTGACTAACCTGTTGTCGTTGCCGGCCTAATAGGTACGAAGATGTGGTAGACTTTTCGCTGCGAGACTAGCGTCTGATTAGGTCCGATTCGATTGGACGCTTCGCATGCGTACTGCGCATCCTGGGTGGCGTTGATCGAGAGGTACGAATGTGATAACGAAGGCTTGACGTTTTTCAACTGCAAAGCCAACAACAGCAGCAGCAGCAACGAGCATGAGCGAAGATTGTCCGATATTTAATAATATTTTTTGCATAATACTTATTCGAAATGATGTTTTCTCACTCAAACGTCAGTGACGACAAACAACAACAACCAACAACCCAACAGCAAACATACAAACAGCAAGCAGACCAATAAACAAACAAACAACAACAACAACAAAAACTACAACAGACACATCAACAATGACAGCGACCAATACACATCGACAACCATAATGACCGCAGCAAAAATAACAACAGATACGCAATAGCAGGAATAAGCCAACAACAATAAACTAACAAACAACAACAATAATAAACGAACAAACAACAACAACAATAAACTAACAAACAACAACAACAACAATAAATTAACAAACAACAACAATAATAACGAACAAACAACAACAATAAAAACGAACAAACAACAACAATAAAAACGAACAAACAACAACAAAACATCAACATCACAACAACAACACAACAACAACAACAACAACAACAACAACAACAACACAACAACAACAACAACACAACAACAACATCAACAACAACAACAACAACACAACATCAACAAACAACAACAACACAAACAACAACAACAATCGTTTTAAACCAATAAATGACAACAAACAACATAAGGCAACAACGCCAACAAATAACAATAATAACAACAACAATACTAAACTCATAAACAACACTAAGCCAAACCAGCAAAACCAGCCACAAAACTGCTTAGTGGTCCTTACCTACCAGGACGAACGAAAGCAGCAGCAGCTGTGTGTCTCTGTATGTATAACAATGGTGCGATTCGTCAAGTTCGTTTACGATGATGGTAGCACTATTGCTGCTAGCGGCTCTGCTTGTAGGGTGTTGAGAGTAATTAAACAATGACACCACCATTCGGCACGTCGAAAACAAGCACACTCCCTCAATCACTCACTCACTCACACCTCACACGAGGAGGACACGTCGATGATGATGATGATGAAGGTGGTGGTGTTGGTGGCGGGGGTGAAGGTCGTGATGGCAGTGCTGCTGACTGAACGACAACTGAACTGGGGAGCCCCCCGGAGCACGTGACGCTGTTTCTTCGTTCGTTTGTCCGTCGTTGAGGTCTTGATCTTGTGGATTCCATGTGGATCCACCACACGCTATATGTCCATCAATCTCGACCTACCTATCTCTTTTGCTCACTCTTTCTCTCTCACGCGCGCGCGCTCTCTAACACACGATCTATCTAGCCGATCAATCTCTTCTGCGGACAGTGCTCATGGAAACGCACGCAAACCCGTCTGTCTCTAGCGACACTTCAGTGTTCACAGCCACATACACACATTGACAGACACTTGAGCAAGCCAGTCGACCTTCTCACGTAGAGCATTAACAACGGCAAACATAAGAACATATAACATAGCACCAGCTAATTATTGCCATTACCACTACTACTACTACTACGACGACAACTAGTATTACGTCTACGTAACAGCGCGTAGTAATACTGGTAGCGCCAGTAATCCAGTAGTAACTGAGTAGAATAACAGCCACCCACGATTTGATATGTATAAGCAGCTGCAGCGGCACACAACACTTTATTCGAACAGCAGCACAAAGTGGTGTCCCGCCCCGTTATGGTGATGATGAAAGAAGAAGACTCTGTTGATTTACACACGCAACAGAATATAAGAACAACGTCTACAATAACAACAATTACTTGCAAGCAAAACCGACAGTATCAAAACTCTAGCAGAGGAGGAATCTTGAAGCAAGTTCGTTCTGCCCAGGCGTATCTGGCTCGGTCGAATCTACTCTGACGCTTCTGGCGTCACGCAGGTATTCGACAGCGTATTGGAGTGTCAACGATTTCCGGTGCGTTTTTCGTTTGTTGAAGTTGTTGTCGATGTTGCAGTTGTTGTCGATGTTGTAGTTGCTGTTGATGTGGTTGTTATACTATTGTTGTTGTTGTTGTTGTTGTTGTCGTCGATGTGTAGAGCCAATTTTTTGTCAAACTGAAACTTTTGCCCAAATAGATAGGAGGATAGGCGGCGGGGTAGTATCGAAGTGTCGGCACGGTGCGTCACGCAGCCGTTAATGATCACGATATTGATTGCGTTGATGATTATGATGATCACGATGATGATGATGATGATAGTATATTGTTGATTCTGACAACTATGGGGACAATGATGACACTGTTGATTACAGCTGTGACAAGTGACCTCCTCAGGTAATAGTAGCCAGATGCAGTTGCAGATGATATGATGATGATGATCTCTCCCGGCTACTGTGATATGGTACGTTGGTTGATACGTTTCAGGTCAGGTCTTGAAGTCATGATATGTACCGGCGGGGCGGCAGCTGCGGCGGATGAGCTTGTTGTTGACCATGGGCATGATGCGCGCTGCTATGATGAGCGGGCCAAGCCAATGTTCGCCGCTTGTTGTCTACGACATCGGCGTAGCTCCTCGCGCGGTGACTGCCGGCAAGAAACTGGTGCACGCGCCAGCCTAGCTGCACGTGTAGTTTCGAGGGCGACCGCCAGGGGGGCGACGTGTCGAGAGTTGAACACCGCGCCGCTCTCGTCGGCTTCGCGACACAAGCTGCACGATCAGGAGCTAGAGGGCGCTGGGGTCGCGGTGCAGCACGTGCAGAGCACGCGGAGTCCCCCACGGCCTACAACCCGCCCACCCACGGACCCATGGCCACCCCTCGAAACGGAGGGGTGCCCGTAGTTGGCAGCCACCCAGTGGTTGGCAATAGCAAACGCCTGTATATTTGTTGTGACTGACGCAGACCAGCATTCGCACTACCACTGCTACTTAATACATACATACATACATACATGCATGCATACATACTACAGAGGTCGTGCAGCACACTGATAAGCTAAGCTGTCACCACAGCACGCGACGTTTGTGCTGCTGCACAATAATGTGCGAGAAAATGTGTCAAAACTTCGTATCGTGCCAGCAGCGTCAGTTGTCAGTATCGGTCGCGTTTTAGGGTCGTCCTTCGCGCCGCGTGGGAATTGTGCTTGATTGGCATCATTATGATAGACAACAGCGTCTAGTTCTAAGCAATTCGATGGAGTAGCATTTTGGACATCTCGCTTGTTCCCCCTACATATGTGCATTGGGTTGATGCAGATCTTCTTGTCGTCCTATGCGGCATATACTTAATATAAATATATATATAATCAATGGCACGAACTTGCAGGAACAATCATTTTTTTCTTTTGTGAAACTCTGCATTCCTGGAGACAAAACAAATGTTGTACCTTATTTTGAACGTTTTCGTGAGACCGAATTTTTCCAGTAAAAAGTTTTAAAGAGAAACTTGAAAAAGTGATGGTCTGACGGCGTAAGGTCTGCAGAGTATAGTGAGTTCTTCATATATAGTATATTTTAGACTAGTGCACTAGTCATGGTTAGCATCTATTGAGGTGTCGCCGTTTCGATTCCTGTTGCGGACGGAATTGTCTTCAAGCAAAGCTTATTGAGGATTGATGATTAACCATAGCTGGATATTGATGATATAACCAATGTGAATCAGCGGCCATACGGCCACAGGAACTGTTGGAGAAACCCTAGATCTTTCAGCAGGTCTGCTAAACAAGGAAGTTTATTTTTCGTATATTACAATATGCGTGTGGGGCAGGTCTGCTTATGCTGTTGCTTTAAGCTCCCCTCATACAAAAGGCTGTGTGTGTATTTAAGTGTGTGTTAATGTGTATTTATAATAAGTGTCATCGACCGGGTTCGATCCCTGTTGTTGATCTAATTCTCTTTGAGTGATGCTCCTTGAGAATAGATAAACAATGCAGAGACCATGCTGCCACAAAGACAGTTGGGGAAACCCTACGTCCGCTTATGCTGCTGCTTTAAGCATGTCTGATATAAAAAAGTGACATGCTATGCGAATATATATATATATATATATATATATATATATGTTTTTCATGTATATATAGACCGGTGAACCTTGTAGAGGAAATTAACTAGACTGGAAAATGTGAATCAGTTTTATTTATCGCAATCTCTTTTAACGTATAAACTTGCATTTAATCATTAATCGACGGATCAGCCGGTCAGCTACCATGCCGTAGAGCAATACTTCAATCATATCGATTCTAACAAAAAAAATTGAAAAGCAAACGTGTGGCCGGATCAGGTCCTATACCATTTTTTTCTTTCTAGAAAAAAATGTTATTAAATATCACGTGTTAAGCGCTAAACTTTGCGGAAAGCTTCGCTCAAAAGCATTATTTTAAAAACACGACATGAAAATCTGAATATAGACGTTTCCATAGCTGAGTTGCGCATCTACGAACATCACTTCACACGGGCGTTCGCGTATGTTGAGTTGCGCTTCAACCATGACTTGTACTAGTTAGCCTTACGAAAAATTTACGAGGATCCGAAACGTTCGAGCAATATTTTACATATGTACACCTGAACAGCGATTACCAATCAATTTTAAACCTCACACAAGAAGTTATTTTTCTTATGACTGTACCTAGTGGAAAATGTTGGCTACTTCACAGGCTACACTATACACTAGGTACTCTTACACTGATGTATAGGGCAGCTTCGCTTGCTAAATACTACCAAGTAAAGCCAAGGGCGGGCCGTTATGCTGTTAAGCCATACGTAGGCCACAGCACTCTCATATATACTACCTGAGTGGCACCTCGCAACAACTACTCCGCGTCTTAAACTCCCATTGGTATGCCATAGAGTCTGCGCTCTGGCACGTACGTATGTAGGCTATTCATGTGCATAAATGTTTATGTCCTATGCCAATCGTGGCCATGCTATTTATTACCTACTAATTACAGAGTAAGCATCTCATTCTAATTGATGTGCCTACTAAAATTCTTGTTTGCCATACCAGTAGGGCTTGTTGCGGATGTAATACGCATACACGCCTTTTGGACGGTTACGAACAATTTTATATATATATATATATATATATATATATAATTTAAGCAGTCTTAATCTTTATATATTTTAATAGATGAAATATTTAATAAAACATTTTAAAGTGGGCATATTAGAAATTTGAAAAAGGGAAAAGAATATATACAAAGAAACCTTTTTTCTAATTTATGATAAATATAATACCTTTTTTACAGTTTTTGCGAGTTAATGGGGACTGGCAAAGTGTGTGATGCACACCCGGCGTCATTGTAAACGCCACGGTAGTATGGAACTCGCAACCCCAGCAAAATCCAATCGTCTTCTTTGTCTCTTGCCGGGAAATGGTCGCAGTACTCTCTTCTCGAGAATACTTCACCTGGCCACTTAAACTTGTCCTTACCAGACTGCTCGACTTTATGAGACGGGTGTTTTCTCCTACGAGACAAATTCTCCGAATCCTCTTATCATTCGTTAATCCAATAATAAGTATATGTGCATAGAGGTCTGTGTTAAGTCATATTTTTGAAACCCCGCTTGAGGAGAAAATATTACAGGTGTAGCAAATAATAGGGCATCGTTTTAATCTAGTAGCTATAAACAATTGGATGCTGTAAGAAAAAAAGCTGGACCAAAACGTCTCGTACTTTTCGGCAGCCATGGGAAGTAAGGACGATACGCGTCGTATAAATGTTTGCCAGTTTCTGTTTAAGGCCTGAAACTGTAAAAAAATTGCTTCCAACAAGCAATGCACTGTTAAAGTTGAGTGCAATTTATGCACAATATACGTACTGCCATTGTAGAATGTTAAGGCAGCTATTTATGTCCTTATGTGAAGTTCCGTGGCTCGCAGCTCCGGCATGTAACACAATGTGAAACAGCCCTTGTGAAACACATTAAGCATTCCCGCGAACAGGTAACACGTTTTTTGCTTGCTTCAAGTGGGAGGAAACATACACCACATCAAAGCATTTTGGTGTACCTGAATATATATTTCTAAAACCTTACACAATACATAAAAGTATGTTACAAAAAAAATGTATTGCTAAATTCCAAAAAGCGTCCTAATTCTAAACCGACATTGTGTACAATTTATTTTTCTCAATTTATTTTTCAAATTATTTTTCTTTGACTGAATCTTATAATGTTACTCAAGTTACATACATGCATTTAAATATGCTTTCAATTGACTTAATAATTAGATCATTTCCTCAATTTGACTTTTAAATCATGTAAACCCATCAGATATTTGAAAGTAAATTCTTATTTTATTTTGACTATATATATATATATATATTACGGCCTCAAGTTAGATAAAAGATAGGTATTATTTAAATATATAATTCAATTTGTTTCACACTTTATCGTGTCATTATTATTATTCAAATATGAGCAACTGAAACAAACAGTGCGTCAGGGGCCGAACTTGCGGAAAGGTAGAAAACGCGAAAGAAAGATCCGATAGAGTTAGCGTGTAGATATATTAGGCCGGTTTCGTAAGACCGTGAAAATTGAACAAATCTCCTTGTAGGTTGCAGTGTGTAAGTCATTAACGAAATACGGTGAGGTCGGGTTACTCGAGGCGGAAGGACTTAGGAGGTCGGAGATGACGACAAGCTCACACGGCCTATAGATGGCCGAAGTACGGCGGCAACATTAGTTGGCTACTATTTTATATCATTGACGCATGAATAGTCAAAATCAAATATTGTTTTACTTTCAAATGTCTGATGGGTTTACATGATTTAAAGTCAAACTGAGGAAATGTTCTAATATTATATATATATATATATATATATATATATATACATGTGTGTTAATTTTCAAATTAGATATTGTAATGCATTTAAAATAAGTTTGTAAGTGATCTTTATGACCCATAAACTAAAAATGTATGTAGTATACAAGTACATATGTCACTGTTTCAAAGAAAAGGTTTACATAAGGCGGAAATCTTTCTGATCGAGCCCTCTACATGTGATTATCGTTGGTATTAAATCCACTTGTTTAGAGTGTTGGCTGGTAGGAAACCTTTCGTATTTTCTTTTTGTAGCATCATTAATTTGCTCATATACGACCTATGTAGGCTTCCCCCAGAAGAGTGATATAACAACAGGACTACGTCCAACCTGACTTAACAACCACCGTCGCAAGCCGCGCCCTTTATGTGCGCTCTCTCTTCGCGCGATATTTCTTCGTTTACAATATGGCCGACCCGGAGTTTTGTTTTCTCTTTCCATATTAGTTGATGATATATATATACATATATATAGTAATGTATGCCAATATTTTACGTATGAAAAAACGTCCGAATAACTAGATATAGTAGCAATATTAAATGTGATGGCATTAATAAAAAATTACCATTATGAATATTGGATGCTGCGGCAGGAAACGAAAAATAGACGATAATGTAACTCTACTATACTTTATCTTGTCAGTGTATGAACAGTATCACGTAACTTATAAACACGCGGTTTATAAGTTACTATATACTTCTCGATTTCGATCCTCTTACTTCACTTTAAATGTAGGTCATACAACTCGAATAGTCTGTTTTACATTCGCGCGGAAACAATTGTTCCAAAGTGTTAACTTAACAAAGCGATATTCTAGACTAATTATTATTTTCTACTACAAAGATTTACATATTGCAATATTTTAAAAATGTATACAAGGAAGATGCCTACGCTGCAGCGCTTTCCTGTACCTAGGAGTCTAGTTGACACTGAAAATAAGTTTCACAAGGCATCTGAACAGAAAACATACATTGGCAGAGTTCACGACGATACCTATAGGCCACCTTACGGAGAATAACGTTCACACTGCAACTAAATTTTATAAAATTAAAAGTAGGATATTGTCTGAAATTAATCTCACCGCACCTAACAATAGGAAACCTTAGGCAAATTGGTATTATAAAGCTAATGCAAAATTGTGCCAAAAGAGTTCCAGGAGTATCTAAGCGCATCTACGCTGTCATGGCCAACGAACTACGAGGGGAAGATACATTTGTAGCACTGATAGTAAATTGAGCATAGCTTTCTGATCCGGGGGTAATCAACTACTATTTATATGGCATTTATAGAAGAAAGAAACATGCAGCTCGTCTTGTGTTCGTAAACTTTGAAAATTTGAGATCGATCGAGATTACCTGTCAACATAACGTCCAACCCCTTGAGAACCACCGTGCATTACCTATTTGCATATTAAGGATTGTGTTGTAACCTATTTTTATCCAACTGTCTATCTAAAACGAATAAAAAACATTACGCAATTAAACAAAAATGCAGAGAATGACTCAACGCCCAGTGTCCAGAAACGCAAAAAAATGGAATATCGTAGGTACATTGCTGTTTTGTATTCAGAGTTGCATAAATATATTTTTAATCTATGAACCTTTAAGTCCATATTTTTAAAACCTAAGAAAAACAAGATAAAGAGACTTCCGGGTTCTAACCGAGGATCGATCAGCAGTCGACTACTCACTGTGCTAAATTCACACAGTTGCGAAGGCGGAGTGGAACGGTGGTCCCCAAAGTTAGTACAAACTTCTCAAATTCATTTTTGTGCAAGGTTTTCTCAATTGCATATTATGTTTAGCAACATATTAACAATGCGAGAGATTGGTTATGTTGTTGGCCTGATTTTGGGAGTTATGATGAATTTAGAGTATAACGTGTGGCCCAACATTGGTTAATATTGTTAGTGAAACTACACCGAGTTGATTAAGTCGAGTCCACAATGTGTGAACTCCACACCGATGCACCAATTTATTTAAAGTAAAAAGCGGCTTTTAGTTATACAAATGATAATCGAGCTAACGATCTTTTGAAAACTCACTAACTGCAAAAAGCTTATTTTAAATCTATTCCAGACGCAAACAGGGAACGAATTTTGACCTTAAGAACAAGTGGCTACTATTGCACTATATCATTAACTGTCATGTTACGTAAATTCCTAAAAAACGCAGATATGACTGCTAGTTAAGAAAATGCCAATAGGCACGACCTATTTGTTAAAAACAGTTTGCGTACCGTCCCTGTAAATACTGCACGCTCCAGTTAGACAGGCAGTTAGTTGTTCAACCTGTAGAGGTGAAGAGGGTTTATCTGCGCCCTTTTCTAACGTAAACCACAGCTATTTCCGGGCATGCCCATCATGCAGACCACTGCGCGAACCGATAGAATAAAAACCAACCTCATTCCACTCACACAACCTATTATTATATGCAGTTTTGTTTATTTCACGCAGATTGAGTATAATGTGCACTTTCGAATCCAGTCTATCCTCATAATCGTTTATCTGCCTCCAGCCTTTCGGCGAGAGACGATGTGCAATGATATATGCTCTAGTGCTGCCCATTCTACTGCATAGTATTTGGCAAACTTCGCAGGCGAACAACTCGCACTCCTCGTGAAAGGCGGCGTTCGAACGCACCATGTAGGGATAAACCTTCACTATGTACCTGGTGATATCAGACACATAGTGTCACGTGTAGACTATCACATGCAAGACCAGACCAATGTGCAGGGCAATGAATACGTCAAAACCCCCGACATCCAGTGTGGTCTGTTCGACTTTAGCTTCCCACTACGAAATAGAACATCGTTAGAACACTTTACGCAGCATCTTCAGCTCTGGTCAGATTGTTTCAATTGTAGTCGTTGGCCAGCCAGCCCGACATGAGACACATAAATCGGCTCCTCGCTTGTATCGACAAAGAGAGCACACTTTTCATATATGAAAAAAAAACGCCTCTCAAGCTTTGCTAAAATTCATTCATGCGTGAAGTATTTATGTGTCCTTTCAAGACTACTACTAATCAAACAACTTGCGTGATCGATCACCAGCTGACCCATCAGGTATTAACATCCTCTAATTGCTAACTGTCGACTTAGCGGTATAAACTTTAACCCACTCTAAGTGTGCATTCACAGTGACCAAATACTGTTAGTCGGCCCCGCGTGATGCACACGCACGTGTTCTGATGATAAACTGGCTGCTCCCCACTGAACAATGGATGAGTGCTTTAGGCAGCATACCCGCCAAGTACCAAACAGCTTTTTCCGAGCCCGCCGATATAAGTTCCCACCGTCAGATCTCTAAACATTCTCGAAATCCCGTATATATGCCGCACAGCCGTAGTCAGCAAGAACCAGAAAATGCCCATTCACAAGAGATCATGTAGGGGGTTAGCTGACCAAAGCTTCTTCTACTCAGAAATACGAAATGATAGAGGCGCATAAATGAGCGCTAGGTTTTTTATGGTTTGCTATCTTTGGCACCGGCATCCCGTCTTTTTCCGAGTTAATGGGATGGGGTCTATCCAGGATAGGCACAATTGGGGGAGGGCGGGGGGTGGGGGGGGGGGTTAGGACCGCATTAACAACTAAAGAGTTTGCAAAGGTGTGCCAAATACCATGCAGTGGAATGCGCCGCATTGTATCATAATTTGTTGCGCTACTTCTCTCGCCAGAAGCGTGAAGAAGATAAATATTATAAAGACAACCTTATGAAATATATATTGTACTCGTTTTGAATTAAGTTAACAGAGCTGAAATAATACATTTAATGGAATATGGCAGTGCAAATCACGTATAAGAGAAAAAAGAGTCAAGAACAAGTGCAGGTATACAAACATACGCAGAGAGGTAACATGTCTTCCATGACTACACTTTGTTACAATCTCAACAAGAGCGTATGTCAGCAAACATTAAGCTCGCAAGTACCAGGATGACCACAGACCCTGCGGGGAAAAACACAGGCGTCTATAGCAGTGATTGCATAGGCTTAATTGACTCCCCGACTTATGCATGTATGCTGTCCAATGCTTATTGCAAGCTACTAACGCAGTAACTAACGGAGGAGGTACCTAGTTCTTAAAAATTAAACGCAGTTGAAACGTCCTACTGTATACCAAATTCTGCTGTACTTGATGGTGAAACATTCAACAAAAACAAATCACTCTTATATATATATATATATATATATATATATATAGTATATATATATATAGATATATATATATATATATATTATATATATATATATATATATATATATCTATATATATATATATCTATATATATTATATATATATATATATATATATATATATATATATGTGTCTCAGAGAAGCCTTAAGCCCCGCTAAGGGAGCACTGTAAAGGTCAACCCCTCGGGTTCTTCGCTATTATCAGGGAACTTATAACAAAATATTTAAGCAGCCAAGCAGAAGACGCCTCAAAGAAGAAAACGATGTTCACAATGATTAGGATGACGATAATACCTATTGGTTTGGAACGGCAAATCCAACTGAGAAGATACGAGCGGTAGAAAGGTGTGGGTTTCTGTGTGTATGTGAACTGCGTGTATTAGCTCAGTACCGGTGAGGAACCGATAGAAAGATTATAAGGCTAAAATAGAGGGTTGAGGAAGAGGCAGATGAGAACCGAAGCCTTCGGCGGTGGAACACATTCAGAACTACATTTATCTTCTCGCAGAATCGGCGGTCGAGCCGGAGGCAGCGCAAGATCGTTCGATCGAAAATGATACGCACGCCTCTCGACGGAAAAATCTTACCGGAACGTTGGGAAGACCTTGCGGGGGGGGGTTGGCGCGGAGAAGGTTTACCCATCTACACACACGTACCCCTACAGCTCCCCCACACCCCCAGTGAGACGAGCAAGGAACAGCGCGCCCATCGAGCCAGAGCGCCCGGCCTGGCGCACTTCGGGAAGCTAAACAAAATATAAAAGATAGCAGGCTTAGTGCAAATGGCGAACGAACGGACTTCAGTAAGGAACCGTCGAGACAAAAAAACACACACACACACGTGGCACTAGCAGTTCGTTTTGAACGAAACCACCAAACGAACAAAAGCGGGAAAACTGTAACACAAAGAGAGAGGGATGGAAGGAGGAAACCGTAAGCAAAATATCTACCTTGCGATATCCCGCCCGACGAGGACGATCACTACTGGTCCAAGGTAGCCACACTTGACGCAGCACAAGCCACACAGTCAACGAGATCTTCCGGATTGGATTGGCACGAGACGGCGGGAGGAGAGCGTCCGAAGCCAATATATTTGGCCGTGCGCCGCCCATAGTGGGGAAACACTGTATAGGACCTCGTCGAAGGAGCTGACGGTGTAAAAAGAATGGCGTCATTTCCGGCAACTCCAGAACTCAAAAATCATTCCGTAATTTATAAATATATATATATATATATATATATATATATATATAGTTATCTAAAAACTCAAGTCTAAAAGCTGTGGTCGCAATCGATACTAAGGCTTGTTCAGTGAACGTAAATTTCCGTTACAGTTTATTGACGACTCAGATATCGAGTCCTATAGCTGAGACGTGGCATAAGGAAAGGTCACCGAAGCGAGGCCACTTAGAGACGGTGTGGCTCTCGATTGATCTGTTCCATATGATCGCTAGCTTTCTCTCTCCCTCTGCTCACAAAGCTCTGCCTCGTGACTGTGCTTCAGCGTTTTCCCTTGCTTAAATCGTCACTCATGTCGGCCATGCCACATTCAAGGTGATAAATGAGTCTGCATGAAAATATGAAACTCTTCGCCAGCCGCTGCACCCCGCAGCGTTCGCCGTGATTCGAGATAGATTCATGAGTATAACTGGATTGCTAGGGCAAGTAAGGAAACTCCAGAGCCGAAGCCAGCATCTCTGCGGCTTGAAACCCGAGGCCGTTGCGATTTTCTGGCCCACTTGCGCTACGCACCGAGACCGCCGAGAGAGCTGCATGCAGTGCTAGGTTGACCTCTCGTCGATGTTATGCGGGGGGAAAGCGGGTAAAAATGTCGTGGAAATCGCGAGCAAAATTGACGCCATTCGACCACCCTCTTCTGAGACCAGCTAAGCAGCGTGTGGGCGGCACCGCAAGCATAAGTTCAACGGACCAGCTTTTCGGGTAGCGGCAGGTCGAGGTCAGGCCTTAACGAGTAAGGCGCGCGTCCTTCCCACGCATACGTGTTCCTATGCGAGTACGTATAAGCATGGTTGAGGTAATCCCGTATGTACGTTTTCGGGTGCATCGTCGTGCATCTAGACGGCTGGGAGATGGACGCAGAGTAGAGGCGCGTCAGCCTGCGAAGAGGCCTAGGTAAAGTGTTTAGATTGAAAAATGCTATTTTGCATTGAGTAGCCGTGGCGGCTCAAACATGAGCGGCAGTTGCGGCAGCAGAGTAGCCACCGCGCGTTTCGCGTTCGCTCGAGCATACAACTAGCTGTTCTCGAGGCTTTCTTGCCTGTTTCACTCTGTGGCCTCATGAGGTTGGTAGCGTCAAAATGATAGCTTGACGCTTACGCCAACGTGGATGTAAGCATGTGGGCATGTGTGTATGTGTACACAATATATATATATATATATATATATATATATATATATATATATATATATAGAGTTGCAGCGGACGAGCATAACCGCCGACACAGTCGACCAAGTGGCGAGCGTATATTTCTCTCAAGGAGCGACTGCTCTCTCAAAATTCCGAGGAAAACTCAGTGTGTCTTGACTCCCGAATCGTGGGATCCGCCTTCGGCTTGGGATTCTCCATCTCGTCTTAGTCGCCTGTCCGCCGTTCGGTTGTCCGGCCTTTGGGCTACTGCTCCAGCGGGCTGCGAGACCACGAGAGTCAAGAGCGTGTTTTGCTTAAAGAGAAATTGAGGCAGCTGCACCAAGCCTCAGCAGTAGCAGCAGAAGCAGGAGCTTTGTGAGCAGCAGGCGTTATTTAAATTCATTCATACTTCACAGAGCTTTCATTCTTCCTTCTTCTACTGTGAGCCACACCACACGGACGTTGATGCACGCAGACATACGTTCAAGCAGCTGTAGAGCGCATATAAACGATAGTCCGAGGCCGTGGTGTTCCAGGCGGCCGCCAGCAACAGTCTTCGCTTATGAGACTTCACCGTCCGGCGTTGACGTTCCTGCCACAGGAGCTCCGACTTCAGAAGTCAGTTGCCGTTGTTGGTGGTGGTTGTGGTGGTGGTGGTGGTGGTGCTGCTGCTGCTGCTGCTGCTGCGGCTGCTTGGGTTGCCCTTGTCATGAGGCCTCGCACATGCCCATGTATGGGGGTGAATCTTTCTACGCTTTCCACACGCCACTGTTCAGCTTCGTTCCGCGCTGCGGTTCCACTAGTCCCGGCTCCCTACGCCCGCCCAACCCCCGAGGAGCCCAATCCCGGGCGCCGCCAGTTGCCGAATCTGCGCGGCGGCGGCGGCGACGGAAAACGCCAACAACAACGATGACAACAAGAACAGCAACAACAACGACGACGACGACTAGTTCAACAACACCAACAAAACCCAAACAACGACGATATCTTCAGACAACCAGATAGATAGACGAGAATGGAAAGGCCGTACCGCTTCCACTAGTATCACTGCAGACGAACCGACAAGAAATAGGGAGGGCGGGGGGAGGGGGGGCAGTAATGATACGATGATATAGAAAATAAGATCAAGGGAAAGCCAGGCCAAGCCGAGAGAGGGCATGGCCGAAACGGCGTCAAGGAACAAGCGTCAGCGAGCAAACAAGAAAGAAGAAGCAAGGGAGTTAAAGAGAGCCAAGCGGGTCGGAAAAAGCTGTAGAAGAAAAGGCGAAGGACACATGCGAGAAACATGGCTTGAACACTTTAACGGAAATTTCATCATTAGGCTGCGCCGGGACGTGACGGGGTGAAAAACAGCAGTGGCGGCGGCTGTGTCGACCATGATTTCTAGTCGTCTGTAGTAGGGGGGAGGGGGGGGGGGGTAACGGGCGAGGTCTTTATGGCAAACGCCAACAATGACAGCGGGTTGTAGTTGCAGGCAAGCGAAACGAGGGAGCAGAAATAGGTACTTAGCTTCCCAGAGTGTTGTGTTACCCACAAGCGCCTCCAACAGATGATTACGTGTCCCCGTCTAAACGCTGCAAGGTCGCTATGTAATCGTAATGCGTTATATGCCTATGAATATATATATATATATATATATTATATATGTTGGCGGTCTTTGTCCATCAAATCAAGAAATGTGTAGCCCATTAATATATATTTAAAATATTGGGCTACACATTGCTTGATTTGATGGACAAAGGCCGCCTACGCGAGTGACCGCCTGTCTTAAGCGTTTACGAGTATTTCACGAGACTAGCAGTATTTCCAGTCGCCCAGTAACAAAAAAAGCTCTATTGGTGTTTGCCACAAATTACAGTAGACGTCTATATCAGCAGACCCTGAGCAGTCTCGTAAAGCCGTTGACGAATACCTAGATTTGTAGCTACGACTACAAACCATTGACAAATTGACCAGAGCTATATTTTAAAGACTCAGGGTTCATTACAGAACGATAATGAGCCAAAGGGTCGTTCCTCAGGCGCTTTTCAGTAGCAAACAAGCATACACAGAAGAACGGAAACGAAAAACTGTGACCTGCATAGATGAGGGTTAAAAACGTCGGCCCTGACTCGTTGTTATCTCTGGGTGCCCTATAAAAACAACATAGATAACAAACAAAAATCATTCTCGTCATACTTTAATACTTTCTTTATGCGCTGATATTTACACTTGGCTTCCAATAATTGACCGTTGCTTGAAACGAATGTGCCAAATGTGATCGAGGAAAATCAAAAGGAAAAACCCGTAGTGATCCACAAGCACAAGAAGCTCACACCGTATGAGTCCGTGAACCGTACGTGAATCATCAGGGACGACCATCGGGCAGCCAAAAACGATTATGTTGAGTCTGAATGACGGCTGTAATCGATATCTACCAAGCTGCTAATAGCAGTAATAGTTGAAGTATCAGCTGACTTCTTTAGTAGCGCAAGTGCATTTGTCGGAGTTTTCTCTAGCCTGCTTGCTCCTGCTTATTCTTCCTGCCTGGCGGCGGTTGCAGTAGCTGCAGACGACGATAGATCTCTCTCTCTCTCTCTCCCCTCTGTATCTCTCTGCCTGCCTGCTAAACTTAACCAATCTCCAACCGTCCAATTTACAGCGATGATGTTAGACCATTAAAGGGGCCAGGGTAGTAACAGAAGACACGCCCCAAATTTGCTCGTTCGGTTACTCCCGGTTAGAGCGAGTTGTTCCTTCATAGCGGGCAGAGGGGGTTTTTGCAGGCAGTTCGCTTGCGCCCGAGAGAGGTCGCTCGGCCGGCCGGCCGGAGCTAGCGAGCTTCATTTTGCCGTAGGCCATCCCCTAACAAGCTTCGCCAAAAGAGAGAAGAAACTAAATATTACCCTGTTCCTGCGCAACTAGATGGTAGGAATTCCTCAGTAATCGCTCTAGCCTGTCAGCTTATGGTTGACGGGAAAAAGAAGAAAGCGAACTTTGTTTAGTGGCAACTTCAGCAGACTTTTAAGAAGTAGACGTCTAAATGGAGAAGTGACAGAATGCTTTCTTATGCTAATGCTAATAATGCTTTTTTATTGTATGCGTGTTTGTTTGTGTCATGTTCATTATATTGTTACTATACTTATCATCATGCATAAGTCGTTTTAAAAATGAAAAACTTAAGTGGCACGAGCTATACGTTCACGGCACTTTTAGCCAAATAGACCTACTGATATAACGTATAGATGAAGCGCTTAAACGACGGCATCTGGCGCTTATGCCCCCGTCTTTAACCGATTATAGCACAGCACCCCAAACGAGTAAGTAGACATTTTCACTTGAGCAGGCAGTCTTGACTACAATTTCATATAAAAAAAATACCGCGCAAGATGTATATATATATATATATATATATATAAGGTGCGTTGCAAAAAATTAGCAACTCATGTTTTTTGGTGATAATTTCGGCTTGATTTATTTGAACGTTTTGAAATTTTAAGGGCATGATGAACATGACGAAACACGAGTATGTTGTTAATTTCGTCTCAATCTCACAATCAATTCATACAAAAAAAGTGTGAAAAAACAGTGTTGCAAAATATTAGCAACAAAAACATGCTAACAACACAGCTCTTGTTTGTAGAGGATAGTCGATACTACTGCTGATATTCGATCCCGGGGATCAAATGTCAAGAATATTGTCTAGCTAAATCAATAATTCTATAGCTGCAAAATATTCTACAGCTCAGTCGTTGTGCCGAACTAACAGCGAAGCGTATGCTTAAACCATGGGTCGTACAAAGGATCTCTTGGATAACGAAAATACAAGAATTAAGGCATATGCTGAGCTCAGTCATACAGTAACTGCTATAGCAACCAGATTAGGACGGCATAAGAGCACCATCAGCAGGTTCTTACACCCTGGAGTGAACCAAAGGTGCAGATCTAACAGTGGGCGTAATCCAGTTTTGACTATTCGAGATCGGCGTAGGATCATACAGTTGGCTACTCATGATCAAATGTCTTCTTCCAGGATCAGGACTACTTCTGGGAGTGCCAGTGCACCGATCCACAGTGTACCGAGTGTTAAGTTCTGACAAAAACGTGCGATACGCGAAAAGGAAGCTTATGCCGCGACTGCAACCGAAGCACATTGTCGCACGGCGTGAATTTTCGCATAGATACCAAACTTAGGATAACGAGTGGAAAAACATCGTCTTCTCGGATGAAAAGAAGTTTAATCTCGATGGCCCTGACGGCTGTCAGTTACTATTGGCACGACTTGCGGAAGGAACCTAAATGGTTTTCGAAACGTGTGGCCGGTGGTGGCTCTGTGAAATATTGGGGCGCGTTTGGATATAATGGGAAGTCTGATCTAGTCGCGATTGTGGGCCTAAACAGTTCCGACAAGTACCAGCGTATCGACAAGTTCCCAGTTAGAAGCCCATTTCAGAAGAATTGGGGGACCTGACGCAGTTTTTCAACAAGACAACGCCACGTTCATACCTCGGCTAGCACTATAGCCCTTTTTCAAGAATAAAGAGTGCCACTTTTTGACTGGCCGGCATTGAGGGTAGACCTGAATCCCATCGAAAATCTTTGGGGACATTTGGTGAAGCGGATTTACGCAAATGGTCGAGAATATGATAATTTGTCGGACCTCAAAGAAGCTGTCCAGCAAGCATAGACTAATATTCCACTTTCGCACTTACAACAGCTCATTAACTCCATAAAAGACCGAGTTTACGATTTGATTTAGAAGAAGGGACGAACAACCCTTTTCTAAAATAGAATATGTAGTCTCAAATAAGTCATACAGCCCTGCTAAGAATCGAATACGCCGTAAGGCGTTATTGTTGCTAATATTTTGCAACACTGTTTTTTCACACTTTTTTATTTTTTGTATGAAGCGATTGTGTGATTGCAACAATTAACACCATACTTGTGTTTCGTCATGTACATCACGTTCTTAAAATTTCAAGCCATTCAAATAAACCAAGCAGAAATTATCACCAAAACATGAGTTGCTAATTTTTTGCAACGTACTTATATATATATATATATATATATATATGTGTGTGTGTATATATAAACATTACTAAGTTGCAAAATGAACAAGTCCTAACCATCTCTATTAGATATTTTGTAGGGACCAAAGCCACTATTCGTGACATCACCCTCGCAAACCATCTCGTTATATATATATATATATATATATATATGAGTAAAACACTACTTATCCGTTGTATTTTTCAATCTTTTGCAAACTGCTACATCCATATGTCAGCCTACATTTCCGAATGGTCCTGAATCAGTGTGGGCCCTGTAGCCAGTCGGCGGGATGCACCTCTGTTAAGCTGCGCCGATCTATGATGTTGTCGTCTATGAGCAAATGCCTTTGACGGCCTAAATGACGTCTGGTCATAACGCACACAGAAAAACACACAGTCATCTGTTCGATGGCCACTGGAACCGATGAACCAGCAGCTGCGGCAGCAAGCGGCCGGCCGGACACAAATTAAGGCAGTCTAACTTTGTGCGGGCAGTTATTAGATGCAATAGTCAGACCGCCGGTAGCCTTTCTTTCATTTATGTTGGTAACGGTTCATTCGTGGTGTGATCCACCGCACTGCGATACAGTTCAAATCCATTTTCGGCAGATTTCCAATAGCAGAACGACCTAAAATCGGCAGTGCGTGTATCTAGGGCCTATCCGAAACTTCCCAAATTGTTACTGCAGCGGATCACTTTATCCGGGCCTCCGTCAGACAAGCCCGTCAATGCGACACACCAGATTCGGTGACGCCTTGAGGCGGATGGGTCGAGGTACCACCATCTATCGGACTTTACAGCGGCAAAGGGTAGCCACCGAGAGTAAACGGCCGGAAACGGAGATAAACACTGGGACAAAGAGGGGCCTTATTATTAAAACGAAAATCTATAGCAGTATATGGAGAAAAGGGAAATACATATTTCTCCAGCAGGGAAAGCAAGGCATCGGAGACCAAGGAGAACGGATAGCTTCGTGCCTACACGTGTGAGGGAAATGAAGAGCGACCTCAGATATGGAGGAGAAATAGCAAGCGAGAACAAGAGAAAGGAGGGAGGTCAACATACGGTTATTTGGAGACAAGGAAGGCGCGTAAGAATCGCAGCGGAACGTACACTGTCCTGGGCTGTCTGTCGTATGTTTGCATAAAGTTGACCGTACAGATATAGAGTTAACGAACGACGGACACCGTGGCGAGATTGGCCAAGGAAAGGGTGTCGCCCTAAAGGAAGACTCGCCCAGGAACACGTACACCCATCTACTTGACATGCAGGTGAGAAAGTGACAACCCACCGAACGCGTTGCATGCACATGCACGTAACTACAGAGTTTATCTTGTATTAAATCAATAATAGCACAATTTCTGTCGACCATATATATATATATATATCTATAGGAAGACCAGAATATATCATGACTCTCCTAAACAAGGTTCGCGATCGACATAACACATAGTATAATATTGCACTCTGGAACACTATAAGGAAACGCTTCTTACATGTGTCGATAGCCTATATATATATATATATATATCACGAGTGTACAAGAAATTATCGACATTTCTTACATACGTGGAGTACTGTCGCTGAAAATGAATGCATCGCACTCGAATCTTATTGATAAACAGTATACGATATGGCGTGTAGAAACATCGGGTAGAGAAGATTATACTCAACGCTCACGCTCACATTTGAACGATCGCAATTGCATGTTTATAGTGTGCATTTTTAGTTTATTGTTTACCATGTTCACGTCGGAGACCAATAAGTGCAAACTTCAATGTCATGAGCCAATATTACGCTACTAGGATATGCTAAACTGGTAATCGCTCTAAGCAATGCAAATGAAGTTACGCAATGCAACAGCCCCACACCCTTTCTACGCAGATGACCTAGTCATCCTCGCAAAGTCGCGTAAACATCTGCAGTACATTCCTGACTAAAACAGCTAAATTGTGCAAGGAGAACAGGCTAACAATCAACATAGCTAAAACAAGAAGTTCATCGCTTTTGCCGAGGAGGGGCATACGCCGCAGCCGACAGACGCATCAAAATTAATGGCATTGCATGGGAGGTCGTCGGCCACTTTTCTTATCTCGATATTACATTGACACCACGACTCTCTTTTAGCAGACATGTCGAGATAATACTAGCCAGGACAACAGCAACTGTTATGCTTCTCGGTGAATTTCGAGATAGTGACCTGCCTGCAATAGCACATTTTCTCACTATTAGCGATCTGAAAAGGCTGGACTGTTTAATAGCATTTTATCTAAGTGCGTGCTAGGTCTACCCAAAAACGCATCTGCTACCTTCGCGCTTGAACTGTGTCGAAAACAAACCCTTACATAGGATTTTGTCCTAGACGGACTACTACTTAGTGGGGCGGTACTCACAGTATATAGATAGTTTCGCGAGATACGCAACGTAAGTTTGCGTGTAATAACTATACGGACAAACAAAAAGCACGGATACCATCACGACATGAGTTTGAGTGGACAGTGTTTGAGGTCGATGGTTGTGTGTGTAGATTTTGTGGACAATTGATATTGATAGATACCATATACTTGTATGCACCGAAATAGCCACAGCGTCGCTACAATCACGCACACACTAGATAGGATCATCATGTAGATTTTGCACAACATCCGATGCATACTGCTACCAATATTACGGTGAATAAATATGTACGAATATTGCGAATGATTCTGCTTGCACAAAGTACGCACGGACAGCACGTAGCAAATTGCATAGAACCAGTTGTATGTAGTCACTTCAGTTCGTTTATTTTTGTCTTCCAAAGACGAGTAGTTAAACGTTAGACGCACATTTGTTCAGCATTTATGCTGCAGTATTTTAGCGTGGTCTAACGCAATGGCGCGCTGCGAAGCGCGGGTGCCAGGAATTTTGCCACCATTCGGCACTTTTAGCGTTCTGTTGATCTAAAATAAATATCAGCCTAGTAATTTTTGGAGAGAGGGGATTCAAAATTGAGAGCACTTGCTTAATAGAAAAGTTAAGAATATACATTCAAAATTAGGAATATTTGTTCAAGTGTTTTCCTTTCGAAGACGCACAAAGTATACGGCAGTGCGCGCTTAGATCTACGCATCAATAGTCCATACTTAGAAGCGAAAATACTTTAAGGTTATTTGGCGCGGCTTCAAACAAGCCGTTTTCGCAGGTTCCGTCGCATTGTGGCCTTGCAGAAATGTGGTCCTTTCCCGGTAGGTGTGTGTGTGTGTGCGTTTGGGCTTAGTAGCCCAACACATAGGCTGGTAGCTCATTTAGAGAGCGTTTGGTCGATACCGTCACATAGCGCGCGCCGTTGTAAACTCGATTTGCGGTAAGTCCTCTGCGATAAGTTAAGCGCTAGTAACAGTATTTGTGTCGTTTGCTCGCCTGCTGGCCTAGCTATCCCGATTAGGTTAGCCGTAGGCTATGTTCCAATGGGCTGGAACGCTCATGACGCTTGGCATGCGTACGCCGGTCTTAGCCCACAGCGACGGAAGCACCGTTGGTGCCGTTCGTGATCGATTTGGAAGCACGCTTTGGAAACGCACTTTGAGGACGCCTGAACATATGAAGCGTCCCTCCTGCATGCGTTCCGCACAAAGGTTCCGCATACGTATCTTATGTTCGCGAATGCGTACGTAGGTACATACGTACACACATACATGTATACACATGTATGCATATCACAGACAACGGCGGGCGAACGCCCCTGCCCGCCGCCGCCGCGCTTGTCAAACACAAAGCAGCGCGGCAAACTCCCAGCGGAGCGTCGAGAAAAGAACGATACGGATAACGCGAGAAGGAGGAAGAAGGAAGAGGAATACAGAGAGTGAGAGAGAGAGAGGCAGCGAAAGAGAGATATACATAGTAAGTTAGAGAGAGATCGAATGTTATCGAACCAAATATATGAAGTTAGAGAGAGAGACAGCGCGCGCGAGAGGGAGAACGAAAGGGCTAGAAATATATCTGTCGAGCTTTATATATATATATATATATACATATAGGAAGAGAGAGAGAAGAGATGGACGGGATCAAACGGTTGTTGAGAAATGACGACGCCATAGCGCCGAGACAAGCAAGGCACACAGATAGTAACTAGCGGCGGCGGCGACGACGACGACAACAACAACAACAACAACAACAACACGGCAAGCAACCGCTGCGTCTCGTCGCGCAGCAGAGGCGCACTACGACGAACGCCGACGAACGACTATAAGTATCGGCGCGGCACAAAGGTAGAAGAAAGACAGAAAGAAGGAAGGGAATATCCATCTCCCCGGAGAGAGGAGAAAGGCTGACCGTCTAAGAGGACGTATTGCACTGCCAATCCGAACCGAGTGGCGCGAGCAGCCCGCCGCCTCTGGGGGGGGGGGTGCGTACTCTGCTGCTGCCACTGCTGCTGGTGCTGCTGCCGCTGCCGTTTCCGAGAGCAAAGAGTCCCCCGAGGAGCAGAGCCACCTCATCAGTCATATCCATCCATAGACAATTGGCTGAACTAGCACCGAAAAGCCATTACAGGAGCGTGTTGTCCTTAGCGATGATGGTCAACATTGTTCGACGTACGACGACGAAGACCAATTATTGCCAACGGCCATCACCATCGTGCAGAGCATTGGTCCTACATACATTGAGTAGATATGTACATACATATATTCACGTGCATATATATATATATAAACCCCCGACTGCCGACAAAACTGAGATCGAATCTGCCACCAGCAGCTGAACTCCCCCCCCAGTCGACCCTTCTCGTTATAGACGCACCAAAATCCAACGCTTGTTTACCTTTGGCGTTGCACAATGCATAAAAATGCAAGCGAGACGCCCTTGTTTTTCGCTGTTTACGCTACTCGCTGCAAACTAAGCGGCAGCGGATAAAACAAACTCCTTACTTACATAGAGCTACGACGGCAACACGGTGCACGGTGCGTAAACAAAATGTATGCACGCATCTTCTACGTATGTAGAGCCGCAAAGTGTATGTTAGTTATTTGGCTATTCTTTGAGCATAGCTATTAATCATTTGTGTGTGTGTGTGTGTGCATGTACAAGATGCATAAATAACTCTTCTTAAAAGACTACAAAAGCTAATTTAACGGTGTACGCATTTGGCTTCCTTAGCGAAAGCCTTCTTACCCGTCGTTCAAAATGAAGCCATATCAAAAAAAGGAATGCACTTTGTGTGGCGGTGACGATGCCGCTATTTCAAACAAATTCCTATATAACGAATATGAAAGACTCGCCAGAGATGAATAGCCTGTACCTAGCCCTTTCTGTTCGCATCTACCTATGCGTAGTGAAGTCTAGGAAGGTTGCCTTGTACTTAATTGTTGCAGGTTTATCCTGGGAAATTTATGAATATGTTTACGATAACAGCGCACACAATATATACATATATATATATTTATATATATATATATATATATATATATATATATATATATATATATATATATATATATATATATATATATTTATATATATATATATATAGCTAGCTCATCAGCCCTCTAGGTTTTGAATGCTTAGATTGCTTAAATACCGTATTTAGGGTATATGTGAAATTAAACTGCAGTAATAGTGCATATATACTGCGCTTTGCGATTACATGTTTTGAAGTAACCACATTCGTATGTATGTCTCTTACCGGTTCGCCGTTGTATAGCCAGGTGATCTGCGGTGCAGGCTCCCCTCGTGCCTGGCATTCGAGCAGTAGTTTCTGGCCGTAGGTAACGTTGAACCAGCGTCGACCACCGCTGATCTTGGCTGGTGCTGAGGAACACACAAAAAGTACATATTTAGACGATAAGCACACTCTCAAACAAAGTGACGCACACATCAGTACGAGAGTTCTCCGTTGACTAAAGTTCAATCACTTAGTACAATAACAACAAATAGCATATTCATAATAACTGCACACCAAAAATATTAGAAAAGTGCAAGTCCGGAAGAAGATAAATCTCAAGCAAAACGCTGTAGAGCTTAGTCGTGACTTGAAAATCTCAATCACCAGCGTGATGCCGAAAAGCCTACAAGTTCATAATCTTACAGATAAGATGTAGCTCAATCATCTATCGCATGTATCATCTTTGAAAAACTGCTAGTGGACCACATTTTTAATTTTTTTAAATCTAAATGCTTGCTGGATGAGAATCAACATGGTTTTACTAAAGGCAAATCCACGGCAACTCAACTCGTCGAAATGACTCAAGATTGGGCTGTTATGATAAACAATAGGCTGGCCTTTGATTGTATATATTTTGATTTCTCGAAGGCATTTGATAGAGTAAACCATGTAAAACTTGTACAAAAGCTTAGGTACTTGGATGTAGATACTCGCTCTATACCATGGATTGCTAGTTATCTTACCCGTAGAGAGTTCTGCGTTCGCGTAAACAATAGCTTTAGTGAGTCGGGCACGTGCCCCTCAGGTGTTCCTCAGGGATCAAGCCTCGGGCCACTTTTATTTTGCACATTTGTTTTAGATCTTAGAAACGTTATTCCTGAGTCGATAACTTATAAGCTTTATGCTGATGATTTGAAACTATACGGACCTTCCAACACCGCTAGCGAAAGGCAAGTACTACAGAGTACGATTGAAGCGGTTTCTAAGTGGTGTGTGGATAATGAAATGCTTATATCAGTGCCGAAATGTGCTGTATTGTGTTTAAAAGAAGCCCATAACTACACGCTACATGGGGAGGCTATCCCTATTTTAAATTGTATTAGGGACCTAGGGGTTGCGGTGACACCGCAACTGGATTTTAGCACCCATATTACACAAGTCATCCGATCAGCTAATCTTATATCTAATACCATATTTCGTTGTTTCATAATTAATGATTACAATTTTTACATGAGGCTTTATAATAGTTTGGTTGTACCTAAGTTTCTCTATTGCTGTGAGGTTTGGCGGCCTTACTTAGATAAACACATTGAAGCAATGGAAAGTGTACAGAGGAGATTCCTTCGTCGTGTCTCGTTAAGGTGTAACGTTGCCCGAAATTCTATTGTGATAAGCCCTATTCGGGAACTTCAGTCCAGAGCGGATTATCGCATGTTCAATCGTATTATAAACTCATCAAATAAGTCAAATTATTTTAGCATTCGGTTGAACAATCTTAGAAGCGGTAACACCATCTCGTCGAAACAAATTGCCAAGACAGATCGTGTAAATAACATGTTTTCGTGGCGGATGGCGAGGGCAATGAGAACTTAAAGCACTAACAGTGCAAATGTCGCCACACAAGTGAACTGACTATTGTATGTATCTAGGTAACTGTTTCTAAAATGTGAATATTGTCCCCCCTTTGACTAAATAAAGGTGCATTTGATTTGATTTGATTTTGATTTAAGCAAAACGAGATTCATTGCATAAGATCTAACGCCCCTCTCGCCCGTGGCGTGCTTTAAAACATCGTCTACTCTGATGATACATTTTTCACCTTTGCACAATCTGTGAACAGGCAAAACGATAGGGTTTGGGTGCGCCAGCGATCCAAAAACGTACTGTTAACTAGAAAATATTTTGGTACCAGAAGTACTTGTGAGGATACTTCAATTTTGTGGCTATTCTTCCAGGGGTTACCGAATCTCTCTCTATATATATATACAATGAATAATCTCTATTGTTAGTCATAACCTTCCCCTATCTCTGGACCAGATTATTGATTGCCTTGCAAATAATTCTAGTTTCTGCATCCCGAGGAATGATTCGACGTGTGTTTTTACTGCTTCCGGTAAAGTGAATTGCTTTTGCTGTAGATAGTTCTGCAGATATCTCACTAAGTAGTGGTCGAACGGTGCAATGGCCGAAGAGTAGGATGGATGTGGCAAAATTTCCCAATCGAAGCTTGGCACATATATAGCGGACGCTAGGCAGACTCATATGCAGCGTTGCGTTGTCGCGGTCGAATATAACGCCTTTTCTACTTACGACTTAACTGCGTTTCCTCCATTGAAGGGCGGCAAAAGACTCAGACGACCTGATCACAGGAGACAGTCGTGTCCATCGATAAGCCACTAGAAGGAACTCGTGATGGATGTGTCATACGTGTCCCGCCCACAAACACAGAGCAAAACTTGCCCGAAGAGGTTAGTCACTTTGGCGCCTTCTGGAAATGCTGCTCGGGGTTTTGCGCACCAAGATCATTTGCACGTTTTACTTTGGAGTGAAAAAAAAGACATTTTTCGTCACAGGTAACAATTCGATCCGGGAACGGTCACTCATTGTGTCCGGCAAACCAAGAACAGCAGGATTTGGCTGGATGCTTTACTTTGTTGCGCTCGCTCAAATCACCAAGCGGTACCCATTGGCCCATTTTTTGCACAAAATCGTTGGCAAAAATGCGAGTAACGATGGTTGTGTGCCACAACCCGAAGTTCACGGCTAATCCGCGCTTAATCACTCGGGGATTCTGTTTCACGGTTTTGCGCAAGCGGTCTTGTTCGAGCGTAATAGGCCTTCCAAAACGGGGTTCATCCAGAAGGCTTAAGTTGCCGGAACGGAATTTCGAGAACCTATTGTAGCGTGAAGATTTTAAAATGCTTTCCTCGCCGATTATGCTGCAAATATTTTAAGCAGTTTTCACAGCAGTAAGCCTTTTTGAACTCATACAAAGGCACTATCAGGTTGATGGAAACTACGTGAGACCTCTAGATCGTTAGCGCGGTTAAAAGACACAATAATTATTTTCCGGATAAATACAAGGATAACAACGTAACAGCCATTATCGTCGGGTAGAGAAGTCAACATTTTATTTAGATTCACTGTCACAGTGTTGACAGTGTCTGTCGCGATTGTAGTGGCTGTTTCAATGTGCATTAGTGTTCAATGCATCTTAACAACATCTAATAGTGGGGTACAGACAGCTACACTAATCGAGCGTCTCTTGACTAGGGCAAAGGTTTCTGCGTCTAGTGTTTGAAGTCTACTCAAAAGCAGCAAATTTGCGGCCCTGTTGTACCAAACTGCCAAGGCGCGGCTGTAATGCAAAGCCTATTACTGCTGCTGCAATTGTTGCTGCTGCATTTATCGTTACTTGGGTTTTTTGGGTCCGTTCTTGTTTGAGATATTTGAGTACGTTTTCACATGTATCAGCATCCTAACTGCGTTACGTGACCAAACTTCGAGGCGGCAAATGACGAAGTGAATGGAGAAGATACGAAAAGACAACATGAGCGAGAGAGAGAGAGAGAGCCAGTGGTAAAAAGGACAGGGGCCAAGGCGAGAGAAAGTAGAAAAGATCTAGAAGAAACAAAATAAAGAAGAAAAACACCAATGCACGCGACGCTGAGAGGCGACACAAAGGCACAACCAGCAGAAGCTCGTCGGAAAGAGCGAGACGACCGTTCGTCGTTAATGCGTGATTAAACAAGGTCGGCATTCATTTGCATTCGGTGCATAAAACACAGCCACTCAAAAGAGACGCTTCGATGGTAATGACCGTGTCACCAGCGCAGAGTGCGTAGGGTCGTAGTGCGTAGCGTCGAAGCCCCGCAACGGTGACCAGAACACAGAGGGAGGAGACAGAAAACGTGATGCACAACAAGAACCACAACGTCCTGTTGAAAGGTCTTCCTTGTCGACCATGCCAAACGTTGCTGTGGAACGTTTTTTGCATACAATCGCCGCATTTGTATCGACGGTCGCATGTGAAACTGGTACTCCGTCATCACCAGACACACATATATATATATATATATATATATATAAATATATAGGTATATATAATATATATATATATATATATATATATATATATATATATATATATATATATGTGTCGATTCGTCCTGGATATGGCAACCGAGTAATGGGGCACATTTGCAAAATGAGCAAACAAAAACACCAAACAACAAAGAACTAATACGTACAAACGTGTGTGTGACAGGGCAACGATCCCATTCTAGCCGACACAAGTTATTTTGCTTAAGCAGATGTTCCCTAGGCCAGCATATTAACTGCCCACCGAGTCTGATTCGAGCAGCTGAACATAAAAGTAAGTGTCGATATATATATATATATATATATATATATCTAGGAAATACAGGTAACAGCAAACTAGTAAGTAATGATAATATAACGGAAAATTGTATACGCATTCATAAATATTACTATTACGTTTATCACTTATTGAGACGCCTATTCGTTGGTAAAATTGCACTAAAGACCAGAAAATTGCAATAAAAACCGTCTGTTTTTTTGTTGCTAGAATAACTATTATACAAGAGGGGTAATTGAACGAAATGGTGGGTAGTAATTATTAGTTTTATATCCAGTTTTTCTTTCAAACTTTCTTAATGCATTTGAAGGCTCTACTCAAAACTGTGCTTAGCTAATACACCTTGATCAGGTTAGTGCAGATAAATTCCTGTTATACATTTGATGAAGAATATACCGCAGCCGCCCTTCAGTGTCAAATGCCTACAAGTTTGGATACATTTCTTTAGTAGAACACAAACCGTAACTCTTTGGCCAAACGCTAAATATATTTTGAACGCAATCGCCAAGCTATGGAAGTTGTTATGTTGTTGTTGTTGTTGTTGTTGCCGTCGCTGCTGTACTAGCGATGCAACCGCAGCGGAATGTAGGACGTTGATATGTGTCCCTTAATCTGTTTCCGTTTCTTGGTGGTCTTCCCCTTGGCACTCCCGTTCGTTTATGGCTCTTCTCCTTGCCGATGATCCGCGGTCCAGACCAACTCAGCTCGAGTTAGCAGTGGAACAGAACGAAGCCAGGGATTTGGCCACATCAGCTCTGCCCGCTAAAACAAACAACAACATCGATCAACACAATGATGATGACGATCAACTTCATCTCTCGCTCAATTGTTTTGCAGTCTGGCTATTCCTCTCTATCTCTCCATTTCCTTTCCCATCAATCCGCTCTAAATCCAGTTCCTTTGCTGTCCACTTCAGTTTGATATCACTCTCCTATTACCGGCTGCGGCCTCCGTATCACCTCGCGTATGCCCTGTAATAGTAGCGGCAGTGGGCGCAACTTGTCGTTAGGTCGTCGAGGTTCTGTTTGTACCTGTATCGCAACCCCCCCCCCTCCTTCCCCCCCCCCCCGCGCAACCTTGATCCTCGTCGGCATACGAGTTTCAAGAGATCGGGCAGTCCCCAGACTCTGTCACCATCAGGCTAAGAATAACAATCATTGAGCTTCAACAGCGCCCTTGGGGCTTGTCCTCTGAAGTCGCCAATGAGGTCATCGTTGTCGTGATCGCGGGGGCGGAGTGTCTGCTGATAAGATTGTTATTGTTGTTGTTGTTGCTGTTGCCTTTGTACAGTGAACGCAAATGCAACCGTAGCAATGGCATCAACTGCCTGTCGCTTACTTTGTTTCATTATCTTCGTTTTCTTCCTTGTTGCGCTCGTCTTTATATGCGGCTTGTCGTTCTTGTTGTGTTATTGTTGATGATGAAGGGATTTATAATAGTGCTGAAGCAGCTAACGATGATGTCGATGAAGACAATAATGATGATAATGATTGTCTACGATGCTTATGGTGACAGTGATGATTGTGTTCGATAGTTGTTACCCCGAGTGACGACACTACCGATCAAAACTACATACAGCCTGCGCTACGAAACGTAGAAAAACACACGCACACACAAAAGAGCATACATACTACTTAGTAACGATAAGAGAGACACAGGTGCAGACATCAGACGCAAAGGGGAACCCGGACCAATACCTCAACGACGAGAAGCGTTGTGAAGCCGAGCGCTTCGAAGAGCTCTAGAAGGCTAAGCGTAGTAGAGGCAGTCCAAGCAGTAATTGTACTAGTAATAGTTAGTAGCATTACTTAATAGTAATAGCGGCGTAGTAGTAGTAGGAGCATAGTAGGTAGTTCACACAGAGCAGAAAGTGAGAAACAGGAGAGAGACGGTGAAGTACCTGCTCCCTCGCGCACCGTGAGTCCCCGGCCGATAAGCCGCCCCGGCGGTTGAGTCTGCAGGATAAGCAAGTCATCGTTGCCATGGCCGCCGCTCCACCGACGGCGTTCCGCGTTTGAACATCTCATGAGCTCACCTCAAACCCCAAGTTAATACGCTGCAAGGCGGGCAAACGAGTAGAAGGCGTACTCAATATCGCCACGACGATGGCCGCGCGGGGGGGGGGGGGGGGGGGCGCTGGAGTGAGGTCGGGGACTCGGTACGAGAGCACTAGGACCGGCTCGCAGACGAGACGAGATACTTCCTACCTGCGCCTCTCGTCCTGCGACTGAGAGGGGGGACAACTCCACGATAGCCGAAGTAGAGGTCGTAGTAGTAGCATTAGTAGTCGCAGCACCGGCAGTGAGTGCTTGCGGAAGGCGCCAAGTATAAACAAACCCCCAAATTCACCGCTGCGGCAGGCGGACGGAAGCGGGGGGAAAGGGCTGCATAAACAGAATATATTAGCCGAGTGGTTAGCTCGGTGCAGTAATCACCTCTCGCTGTCATTGGTCGCGTGCACACGGAGCAACTCATCATTGTCGTTGTTGTTGTTGTTGTAGTTGGTGGTGGTGACGAATGAGTATACTTAAGGGATCTTGTCGTCGTTAGAGGCGATCTCGGTGTTGGTGCCACTCGACGTGCCATCGTTGTTGAAGCTGGCCAAACAAGGTCGTACAAACGGAGTGCACGTGCACTTATGCCCGTGCGCCATAGGCGAGAAGATCGTTGCCGTGTCCGAAGAGCGTGTAGTGTAGTAATCCAATAGGCGTGCACGTGTTGGAGTTGGTGTCGCCGTCCGAAAGGAATCGTTTGTTCCGTGATGACCGAATGAGCTGTCTGTGCTGGAAGACAGCCGTTTCTAACCAGTAGCCCCTGACAAGTTTGGTTCTTTTCTCGAACTCTGGCTTTGAGCGACAACTATCTTCCAACGTTGTTTTCGCGAAACCTCGCCGCCGCACCGCTATCGGACAGTGATCCACATCAGTTTAGCAAGTGCGCGATCATACATCCTCTACGCGCTCAGGACTGTGAATTATGTGACTGTGAATTTTGAAAAAACAGTAACAACAACAGCAGCAGCAGCAGCAGCCGACGACGTCTTTAAATCGTTGCAACATTTGTGGTAATAGTCGTCGTATTAGTAGTTAGTAGTAATAGTAGTGTCAAAAGCGGGCCAGGATGTCAGCACATCAACGCCAGGCCAATATTGGCCTGGTGCAACGGCTCCTCTGGGTGGCCGCACTTGTTGGTCCTGCACTGTTGCGCGCCGGAGCGCAGACGGCGCCGGATCTAGGCACAGTCCGGCTCGTCTCGAACGCGTATCAGGCCATGAGGGCCGAGATGAACAAACGGGAGGGCGTGTTCATTCGTACGCACTGGAACGACGGTTGCGTTGATGCCGGCTGTTGCAGCCTTGGATTTCGTCAGGTAAATGGTCCAGCTACAACGCACACGCATATATGTATTGTTGTATATACCTGTATATATATATATATATATATATATACTAGAGAAATTGTCACGCCTTCACTCCACAGAGTTGTCGTCCTCGTCGTCGGTCGCAAGTCAATTTTCCACTGACATGCACACGATACACAATAGTGCCATGCCACGTATTCTAACTGTACGCGAAGCAGATGTTGTCCTAGGATTACTTCTAGCAGACGTACGGCTACAGAACCAAGGCCAATTCCAGATGTAGCATGTCTCGCATGTGCGGCGCACTGAAGGCTTCTGTCGCCTGGAATACGGGCGACACCTGCCAGTGAGCCGTGTTCGAGCACTGATACGCTCGGTCGATTACCCGACCTCTCAAAGCCTCCGATTTCTGTCTCTCTCTCTCTCCCTCCCTGTCTCTCGCGCGCGCGCTTGTGCTCTGCAAGCAACCTCGTGAGGTGGTGCTAAAATGAGGTCGGAAAGTCGATCGGAGGTCAAAGTGTGAAGGCACATCTCTGGGTGTACCCCTACACATAGAACACACATATATATATATATATAGTTTATATAATATATATTATATATATATATATATATGTAATATGTATATATATATAATAGTGCCGTGACATGATATAGAACGATAAGCAAAATAACGCTGCCGGGCACATCTAATGTACGTTAACGTCACTAGCAATTCGACTCGTATTATTGTTATTATTATATGGATTTATGTTACATTGTTAGTGCGTATATATCAATCAATCAAACGCACCTTTATATTGTCAAAGGGGACATGTTACAATATTTACATTTTACAAACTGTTAACCTAGAATCAAAGAAAGTCAGTTACGTGTGTGCCAGCATCTGCGCCACAAGCATTTGAGGGATATATATATATTATATATGCATCTATAATCTAATCATTTTGATTGTACTGCATAAATGCATCTTATACGTATGAGTATGATCAGCTCTACAGTAAGCGTTACACTACTATGCTGACGCTAACAAACATCGATGGCGGCCTCGGTTGGTTCTTGTGTGTGTACAGGTGCAATTCAACAAAGACTGTCCTCCGTGGAGCTGGATGAAGTGGAGCTTCAACGGGCCCATGCTGGTCGTCCACAAGCCGCTGATGAACATGTGCCTCGAGTGTCACGGCGGCCGGCGTGACTCGGTCGTGGGCACGGCGCGTTGTTCGGGCAGCCGCTCTCAGCAGTGGCATCTGAGGATGCTGTTCAACCGGCCCACGACGCACGGCAACCTCCTGTTCACGATCAGGTCGTCGCTGTATCCCGACCAGTGCGTGACAGTCGACTGCCAGGCTCCGAATCGGGCGGGCTCGTTCTGCGCAACTGCACCACGTCGTCGGCGCACAACCGTCAGCTGTTCTACTTGAACAGCGACTGGTTCCAGTTGGCGATGGCGATGCAGACGGCTGCCGAAGTCAACCGGGCGCTGGGGTCTCCGGCGGATTTTGTGTTCTCATCGGCGGTGGCAGACAGTGACGCTGCTGTTGACGTGGCTGCTGGCCAAGTGATGATGGCGTGAATGATGGCGGCGCTACCCCCGCCGAGACTTCGCACGAAAGCGCGGGAAACGTGGAAAACGCTGCCATGGTTCACAGCCCGTTACAGCTAGTTACGGGACAGCCTGGCGTGGATGGAGTCAACCTCAGCGGTGACGACAACGACAACGAGGAGGACATCGCTCAATCGAAACCTCCGCACAGCGTCCATTTGCTGGCAGCAATCCACCCAACTCACCACCACTAATATGTACATATAGGTCGGTCTGCCCACACTCATCGATCTTGTATGCCTGACTATACCCGATGTTTCGTAAAGCACACACTGACGACTGCAGCACGTAATGCTGTGTAATCGATCGACGTGACGCTGCATTTAGTAACCATGACATTGCTGTTGACCAATTAAATTGTTGAACAAATAAAAGCGCACATACAAAACGTATTCTGAATTTGTACGGTCTAGTTATTTATCCCATCATGTGGGCGTGGTATCTACGTTGCCTATCTACAGCACGTGAGCACCAAGAGCGGTACTAACTGTTGTAGTAATATATAGTTACTAGTAGTAATAGCTTTATATATATATATATATATATATATATATAGTAGTAATAGCTATATAGTAGTACTTCTGTAGCTAGCGAGCTAGCTACAGAAGTAGCAGCAATAGGACCTTGTAATAGAGTAATAGGTAACAGTATTCGAAGTAGTAATGGTAGAGCCGGTGAAAGTAATATCTAGGAGCGCAAAGCACTTGGGCAAGTCGTGGTCTCAGGTGGTGCAGCGGACCGTGACCTCGATTCATATATATATATATATATAATAGATAGCGGGAAACCGAGATGACGACGAAGAATTGCCTCGGGTGATTCAAGGAACGAAGATCCTCTCTGCCGCCTGCTTGGAGTTCGCGGTTGGTCTGGGTCTCTCTCGCAGACCGACGTTACCCGTGCTGCCATTGTGCAGTTCAGCCATTCGATCAATCGTTCGACTTACTCATGTCTAGCCGTATTCATTCCGTGCTTAAACTTTCGTAGTCTTAATGCTATCTCGTCCCAATATATATATATATATATATATATATATATATATATATATATATATAGGGGGCTTATTTTATTATATGCAAGCTTTGCGGGCCACTGGATACCAGACACGAATTGCATACTGTCAATGGTTTCTTAAAGAAGTCCAAGCTGTGCTCCCTGCAATTGTGCTATTCACAGATGAAGTTTCTGTTACACAAGAGGGCATACAATTTGCATTAGTAGGCCAACAGACCCCTATAGGACCTGCCCGCATGCACGCGAGAATTGCCGCCCCGTAAATGTTTGGGCCGGCATGGTGAACAACTTTTATATAAGCCGCTATTAACTGAAAAATGAAATGGAGAAGCAACATTTTTGAGCAAGACCTCACCAGAACTGCTGGTAGATATTCCAGACAGCGTTCGCCGGAGCCCCAGCACACAACGACGCTGCGTTACGCGCTTGCCTAGACGCTATTGTAGACGATTAACCGATGCTAAGTCAAGTAAAACCGTAAACGGTATACATATTGTTACTTAGTTCTGACAACGACCTTTTGTTCACCACATCGACTACCGCCGCATACCGTACACCAGTCCCCCTCTGTTAACATAAAATCGTAAGGCACTGAAAACGAAAGCATACACATTATATGTCCTAGGATATCGACTTTTGCAAACCAATTCAACACGACTATTTACGCGGACATCCCTCTATACATACACATCTAAATTGCGGATGACAGGCGCCAGGCAAGGCCTTTCCCCTAAGCAGGGGACTGCCGATGTAAATGGGAGGCAGCGCGCCCTTGGAGAAAAGGCAACATCCATTACAAACAAGAAGTGCAAATCCACTGCGTAAAAACTGCCCTGTTACCCATAGAGGCGATCCATGTGGAAAGTTTCAGACGATTAACGTCGAGAGGGCAGATGCCTGGTTAGATGGCTGTAAGGCAAGTTAAAGTGCCTGCCGTTTGGGCACCTAGGGTTCTCAGGACAGATTCCGTCATCTGTGTTGCGGTCAATTACAATGATTTCTGCAGCTCCTTCTGGCTGACAAACTTGAGTTTTCGGCGATAGCTGGGAGCTCCGCCATCTCACACTAGAATCAAAAACATTTTTTAATTCTAGACCATCCTTCGTCCCTTACAAGCTTGGAACTCACTGCGAGGTATATCTTCAACATCTCAGACTAGAGTTAGCAAAGTGATTACCGATCGGCAAGGTTTAGAGGCTCCGCAATGACGCTTTCAACTGCTGTGGCATTTATGTGGGACTGTAGGGCTTTTGCAAAGTACAGCTGTCTGACTGTAGGGGCTTTTGCAAAGGACAGCAAAATTATATAACTAAGGCAAAATGTGGGGATCCCGCAAAGAAACCCCCTGAACTGCCTTGCGTTCGGCTCACTCATCGCTCAACTAGCTTGCCATACGCAGGATAAGTTTAGAAATAATCTTTTTAAGTGTGCGGATGACGTTGTGGTTGCACATCGGAATTTCGGGGCCATACGACGAATTGTCAACGACGCTGAACTCTACCTAAACGGTAAAGGACTTCAAGTAAATTCACGAGGAAGTCACGGAGGAAAACGATAAAGTTTTGCCGAGAAGGTCGATTGGCTGCCGCAGATACAAGTATCTGTAGTGGCCAACCGGTGGAGTTTGTCAGCTCCTTTTTGGTGGTTTGGGGTCTACTTTATACCTACTATAATGCTGACATATAGCCTTGGTAGGGTGTGGGGACATCTCTCAGTGGCAAACTTTGCACAACTCAAGAGATTTTTTTCAGTATGCATAAAACGGTTTTCTGTCTGCCTCGTTCGACACGAAGCCAAATCGTGTGTCTGTTAGTAGGCTGCGGGCCAGCAGTGGACACAAGTAGAATCATGCTAAAGTCATCAGTCTACTAAGCTTTTCCAGTAATTTTGCGGAAATTGCAAGCTCAAGTAGCGCAGGCATTAGAAGAGGTTGCTCATGCAAATGTGCAGTTCACCAGGAACCTATGGGGCGGAATGGCATGCACTAGTCGTTATGTGTACACAAGGTGCATTGTGCACGGCTACCACCACCTGGTTGGTGTGCTCCGCTTGTGGATCTCATCAGGTGAGGGACGAATGCTGTCGGCTTTGCTCGCAGGAATGCGCTAAGTATCACGCGAGAAACTGACGCAACGGTGGTTCTTGCACTTTCTCGCCCAGTGGAATGGATACTAAGAAACCTCGAGAAAATTGAGTTGTGCAACGAATGTATATACATGCAAAAAAAACATATATTTATATATATATATATATATATATATATACTGTAAGCTGAACAGTGTTGTGTGTGTAGGTTGTTTGTTTTAACTTAAGGAATTCGGCGACATTGACCAGAATGGGCGCCTTAAGTCGAGCCCGTTTCGGTCGATTACGTTTTGCGCTTGTGGTTCCCCTTTCAGTCGACCGAAGAAAGTGGTAAGGAGGAACTGATAAATGGCATTACTCCCAAAAGGCGTGCTCGTCTAAGATCAAATAGAGGATATATATGACTAAGACATATAACTGCTCTATGTTGGATCGACGTGCCAAATTATATACGCTAGAAAATCTACATAAACCAGCACATTTAAAGCTCATACTACTATCACTGCTTCTGGTCAGTTGTTTATTCTCAAAACGGGTCCATAATCTCGGCTACCCTGTTCCACGGATACTGCTCATTGTAGGCGATGCAGGTAATTTGCAATTAAAAGCTGCAAATTTCTGCCTTGGCACTGAACAAGCATTCAAAGTGGCAAGCAAGACTAGAGACACTCCAATGTGCTGTCGAAACGAAAAAAAAAGACAACTGAAGTTGTACTAACAATATATGGTTGCTTGCTTATTACGGATACGCATCATCAATTACTGTTGTTCTTGGTACAGTGCTTATTGTCGGTGCTCGTTAACGGTACACGAGTATTCCCATTATTGTGCGATATCTGACGAATGCAATAAGCCGACAATAAAACGCAAATCAGCACTTCTCTAGTGTAGTGCAGCTGGGTAGTAAATGTAACTAACTGGTTACTGGCCGTGCAGATGGATGTGGCTGCTCAACGATTTAGGACACTTTGCGGCCGTACCCGTGGTTCCCGCTGCCGCCATGTAACAGGGGTATCTGATGCGGGTCGTTGATCAGACGGCCTCAATCCCTAACGTCCGTTGCGTGCCCACCATATCGTGATCCGACGTGTGGGGGGTGTGATGGTACGCTTGTCGTCACTATTGTATTATTGTTGTTCATAGCCGACACAACGTCTCCGTCAGATTGGCTCCGAGAAGCCTGTTGGCTCAATGGAAAATAGCATTGCGCAGCGTACGCGATCACGTCAGGCGTTCGTGAGTGAAGGGGTAAATACTCTCTCATAATTTGGCGTTATTTCTTAAAAGCTGTCGACGAAGACGTAGGCGATAATCGCTGTTTGATCGATTCGGCCTCCTGTGCGCCAGCCTCGAGTGCGGCATCCGGACACCAAGCGGCCAGACGCCACTTAGGCACTCATGTCACCACTGCGTTTATGGCCGAGCGAAGAGTGTCAGGCTCGCCGTGGGTGATTGTGGATTGTTTCAGCGGATTGCCATCGCATAGCAGATCAATCCATCTGCATACGTCTGACAGCGCTTCTGCCGAACGCCTTAGGCTAATGCCATAATGGCCTGATAAAACGAACTTCGTTAGTAAGGAAACGTTTGTTTTCTCTTCTCTCTCTCTCTCTACATATATATATATATATATAAATATATATATATATATATATAATCATATGTCTGTTATGCCAGACATACTACATACATTTAGCTATAACAAATATATAGAATAAACAAATAACTATAACTGAACGACTAGAGCACACGCAGCGCACGACAATATGGGAGTATGAGCTCTAGCAGAAAGAAACGCTCTCCGCTAGTGGCACTACGGAACGCTGTCTATTCTGGCTTAGAAGACGGTTCTGCCTCACGACTAACTACACTGCCAAACTTCTTGAAAGCATCAAGCGAAACCGTTTTACGGCGCGTCGGTTTGATTCTCGAAGCACGCAAGCGAGAAAGCGAGGCCTTATAGGTTACCGCCTCTAGACTTGCCGACGATGGTGCGTCGTGGGCATTATTGGTGCGGTGGTGTTAATTTGGCAGTTAGCTATAGTCGAGCTTGCTGGCGTGGTGAATTCGCCTGCGCCTCGCGAAGAAGACACATAGATGCGTGGGTTCGAGCCCCACCGTTGCACATTTGTATGTATGGGGTCCGTCTATGAAGCAATGCAAAAAGCTGTCCCGTGGACGTTGAATCTTGGCTGAGGTTCCGCCCGAAAAGTATTTTAACTGTTAGCTTTAAAGAAAGCTCTACGCTAATTGTATAATCACAACCTTCATGTAAGCAGCTTCTTAGCCGATGGCTGCCGCCTGAAGGCTCCTTAACACAACTGCAGCAGCAGTAACAAAATTACTTTGTTGCCATCTTGTTAACAACAACAGCGTTTACGGCGGCGAGAGAGAGAGGGCGCGAGTGACTGAGATGCTAAACTAATTCAAATACCTTGTCGGCGTGGGGTAAGAGGGTAAATTCTCCCTAATTTGGCTTTACCCAGTCTCAATTCTTCTCTTTATTTCTGTCTCTTCTTCGTCTCTCTCTCTCTTGAGTGGCAGTAGCCGTTTATGTATTTGTTCTCCCACTATTTATAGTCGCCGAAGTCAATTCTGACGCTGTAGGTCAACTCAAACTAGATCACAGATGGCCGGACACACCGGTTCCTTGATTGATCTGTGTTGTTTCTACTGTGGCCAGCCTTTGAACTAGCACCACGTTGTTGCGGCTAACAGAGTTGTGTTGTGGTCGACCGCAACCGAATTTTTGCGAGACATTATTTCGCTCGAAACCTCGTTAAGTGCACAACGGATAGAAGGTGTAAAAAACAGATCGAGCCACGCAATTAGAGCGAGAGAGAGAAGCCGTTAGATGGACATTTTTGCGTATTGCCCGCAACCGCGTTTGTATTGATGGTCCCATGTGACGCTAATATCCAAACTGTAGCCTACTCACTGGTGCAGAAAATGATTTTAGTAGGATGGTTAAAATGTAGCGTTTAATTTACAATTTTTCAGACTCTATCACTATCATACAAAATAGTCATATTATATACATACAAATATATATGTATATAGAAATGCAGTATATATATATAATTTTTTTAACTGTGAACAAGCGTCATTATAGTTTTTACAAATACAACGTGAACGTATACGACCGCTTGTACACGAACTATATAGCTGTAAGTACTACTGTGAATCGTTGCAAATTTCCATTTGTTGAAAAACATATTGCGATGCGCCCTAAAAGAATCGATCCCGTGTCCGCGAGCGCAGAGACAAGAATTCTATTCTAACAAAGAATGTTTTTTAGTGCTATTATCTATACCCTACGGTTCCACTTGTTATAGGACCAATATTCATGGTGGTCGACTAGGATGTACAAAATTCTTCTAATATTTAAATGCTAGAAGAATTATGAACATCCTAGTAATAGTCTAAAAATGTACTAAATAAACTATGTTCAAGCAACATAGTTTAATTAGTACATTTTTATTACAATAAATTACTAGGAATTTTAAAGTAAATAATAAACAAAATTCATACAAACGACTCAAAAAACGTAAGTTTAAAACTACCACAACAAAAATACTTTCACGTTTGTTAAATTGAGATCAAAGCAAACGTGGGTAGCTGAGTAGTGAGTGAATACATTCAATGTATTAGTTCTGATTTAATCACTAATGGACCGTGGTCAGTAAGTCGGTTCTATAGTTCTTCTATCCTCACACATGGATGTAACACGGCGGCTACACATGTTGATAAAAAGGAATATAAGAGCTAGCATGTTTGTCAAGCGCCCACGCGTTTAGACATTCTACTTTTAGAGAAATAATCAAATTACAATAGCGATAGATCGTTCAAAAGCAAATATTATCAAAAGAGGAGGACGTTCAAATCCGTGGATCATGTAGACCGGTTCGCATACAATACGCGAATAAGAGTAAGTTCAATCTAGTAGGCTGCAGAGGAGGTTTTTGTAAGGGTGAGCCAATTGGGCAATATGCCAAGCGAACATATTGTTGATAACTAAAAACTTCTCGGGCTGATCCCTCAGCCAAGATTTAACGTCCATGGGACTGCTTTTCGCATTGCTTCATAGACGGATCCCCCTAAATACAAAGGTGCAACGGTGGGGCTCGAACCCGCGCACCTATATGTATCCACTCCAGTCGCGTGGCGCAGGCGAATGTACCATGCCACTGGGCTCGACTGTTGACAACTAAGGGTTAAATAAAAAATACTTTCTGGGCTGACTCTCAGCCAAGATTTAACGTCCGAGGCGTGCTCAGTAGAGATGACCATAAACCGTTTGAATTGGTTAATGATCATCTCTACTGAGCACGCTTTAGGAGCGTGTGCTTTGCAAACTCTTCACTAGTTTTTGGTGCTTGGTTCCTACAGAGAAACACAGTCCACGATTTTGGGAAAGACAAGGGCCTATACGGTCGGACACATCGGTATACCTTACAGCAAACACCGGATGGTAATGTGGGCATGTCTGGCCTGGGGTCTAATTAATTCTACGACCTAGTGATAGAAATTAAGATGGGAGGTGCGACAAATACCTAAGGTAGGATGTAATATGATTAAGCTACACACTTCTTTCCACTCTTCCTTTTCAGATCTGGCTCGTCTCTTGCCAAGAACGGACGATCCAGGTTATTTAATAATAATATTATTACGTTTCACAGGGATAAAGCTGGAGATTAATAGCATCGACAACAGCGGTATCACCCGCTAAACTAAACAACCTACTAAGTCAATTTAGTGCTGCACAAGGTCAATATCTTTGGCATAACTGGTTTGGGATTTGTTGATTCTTGCGGGCTCAATGTGTATGAACAAATGCACGCGTTTGATGAGGATGGACACTTAATGGTATATGTTGATTTTCACACACATATACGCACTATAGCTACGCATATAAATATATGTATATATGAAGAGCAATGCAAAGAGCTAGACTGGTTTATGGCAAAGAAATCAACAAATAGCAACAAATGCCAAACCCGTACATCTGTTCGTCTACACATCAAGTTCCCAAGCTCCCACAAATCTCGAACCAGCTATGCCACAACCACTTAAAGTTTGCAAAGTTGCCTATAGCAAAAGGCCCTTTTAAAACAAACGCCGCGACATATCGCAGCCTTATATATATATATATATATATATATATATATACAAGACAAATCGTCACGCCTTCGCAGAATCGGCAGATGCTGCGGAGAGTCCATTTCGAGTCAATCGTTATAATACACGTGGTTGTAATCTTGCTGATGGTCGCCATAGGGCTTTAGGTTAACATGTGCTGGACTCTATGTGTGTCTCATATGGATCACTAAGTGTGCATTTAGGACTTTGCCTGCTCGGCAAACGTCCGGCAACGCAGACGATTGGGCCAAAAGCCGTGACACACTCTTAGTGACACGCGTGCCTATGACGAGCAGGTTCTTTATTAGAGGGGAAACAGCATGCCGACAACAGACGAGCGTAGGGAGTCGATTGCTTTTATAGATCGCCATTATAAATCGATAAAGAAATCTGCGTGCACGTTTGGCAGGGCCTCTGCAGGACGCCTTAGGCCAACACCAAAATGAGCCGATAAAGGTCACCCCTTCTTGTTCAGTCTTCCTCCCTCTCTCCTCGCGCTTTTTGCCTTCGTGTAATATATATATATATATATATATATTTTTTTTTTAATATTTATTTATGTACTACATACATACGTATAGAAAGCTTGCTTTAAAATAGTGCGCCTGATTTCCCAGGCTCACACATTTTTAGTTGCGACTACTAATCGACTAAGTAGTCAGCTCCCCAGAGCGATCTCGCTTACAGCTCGAGTACAAAAAGCGCAACGCCAGTTAAGATACAGGGCGGCTCAGTGTGTCGCCCTGTATCGCTCGCTTGTTGTCGTTTGGTTTAGTGAAGCAGTGGGGCAGTGGCTGATGCTGCTGCCACTGCTGCTAACCTAACGACTGCAACTATTGGCACAACTACTACTACTACTACTACTACCACTACTACGGGGGGGGGGGGCCAAAACTTCTTAATCACATGAAATGACACCGTGTTACACGCCGTCCGTTCTATGCTCGGCGTACGTTAGGCGTTGACGGCTCAACCTTGTCCTGCGGTACGTTTTGGCCACTATTAGTGTAGCGGTTATGTTAGCTGCCTGCAGAGAGTAAGCTATATATACTTACTACCTGTGCCACCCCGCCACTGCCATCGACACGCCACCATCAGCTTGTTGTACAACACTTGCCGCTTTGTGTTTGCAGGTCCGGCAAAGGTTCGTCAACACAACAACAACAGCAACAACAACAGCAACAGCAACAACAACAGCAACAGTAACAGCAACAACAACAACAACAACAGCAACAGTACAACAACAACAGCAACAGCAACAACGATGACGACAAGGTGACTGAGCCTCGTCCCACTGACCTCTGTTGCCCGACTGTGTGTGCCAACTCCTAGTCCTAACGTTGTTTTTTGTGGTGGTTTTACTCGTAGTTGCCATAGGATTACGTCGTTGTAGTTAACGGAGTTGTTTCGCGTGGGCCACGAGCAAGCCTTTAACGAAGCACGTTCTTGTTTGTTGGCATCCTTGTCGGGTGCGAACCAAAGAAAGCTCGCGCACAAGAGAAGGAAAGATACAGACAGAGAGATAAGTGAGAAGGGCAAATAAACAGACAGAAAGAGCTCTAGTTTCAACTAGCGAGCGGGTTCGGCTAATCGAGCAATGATGAGGGGCCGCCGCCGCCCTGAAACGCAAGGCGTTTCACATTCGCTTTCGCTTCGGCTATTCTTCACTGTGGCCGCGCCGGCCAGCCGACCGGAGATATGCCTCCTCAGCATAACAAGCAGCCTTAGACTAGTGGCAGATAAATCCTCCCAGTGACTACGAGACGACAGACAGCGCAGGAAATCGGAAGGACGTGGAACACAACGACAACGACAAACGGTGGCGGGAACGGAAACATGCCAGCGACGACAGGAACACCAGGACGCCGCTACCCCGCAAAATGATGACGACGTCGATGCTGACGATGATAGCGATGACGATGATGATGGCTCTGATGGCGATGGTGATGGTGATGATGATGATGTTTCTGATGGTCATGAGGCTCATGTTGATGATGAGGTCATTTCCTTGAGGGGCGCATCTTTCCGCCTGCTGCAGACGCTGATGACTGTACTGCTGTTGGCAGGCACAACTCACCAACCACGACCATGAGTCCATGAGTCCCTCGCACTCCCCACGCTCTGGCTCGTCCGATCGCCGCCCGGCTCTATCGTGGGACTCCCAGCTCTGTCGTCGTACTCCCAGCCGTCGCGCTGGTCGCTGCACTCTTGTCGTGGTCGCCATTGTTGCTGCCAACGCCTCCGGCAAGCACCCGCTGACTCGACTAGAGGCTGCTGACGCGAGTAGGTTGTCCCCGATGCGCCCCCGACCTCCCACACCCCTTCCTCAGACTCCTCAGGCTTCATTACAGGACGTCGCTACCTAGCCATTCCCAACCATGCTTCGGAGGCTGACACCGAAGCCGGATCGGAAGGCACGACGATGTCTTCTTCTTCTTACGATCTTACGGCGATGATCCACGTCGGGTTCCGCGCCTTACGCCACAGCCCACAGTGCGGCAAGGCCGATAGGTATCACGTCACGCTCTTAAATACGATTGCCACTACTAACAGCTAGAATTACTGCTACAACTGCTACGGTTGATACATCTGTCGCTTCTGTTGAAATTACTGTCACTGCGCATAAAACCTACATCTTTATTAGGCCGTTGACCACAGATATGGTCGTGGCTGTGTTATCAACACGTATGACTGCTGGTCGGGTGTAACTGAACGTGCTCAGACGTCGGCTAGACTGAGCAGCGAATACGACGGACAAGGATCACAACCCCCCGGGGGCGACTTGCCCGGTTAAGCAGGAGACTAGAATGCTTAGCGTCTCGTCGCACTGTGCCCGGGTCGCCCCCACCACGCTTCGCATGCAAGAAAGCTACTTGAAGGACAGACTTGACTCTGAGAAGAAGGACAGCTCGCCCTGGAAACGCAGTTACGGATGGACATCATCGGCTCAGTCTTTGTGTGGATACTACCGCTGGATTGCGGGGAAGTCTGTGATTGAGTTGCTTCGTCTCAACACGATTTTTATGATTATCGCTACCATTATTAGCGCCATTATAATCCGGTGCAAGTGAGTCACAAGTGGGGAAAAAGGGGGAACGATAACACAGGAAGAGCCAAAGATCATAATAGGAAACAACTACAACGACGAGAAGAGAGAAAGTTTAATCAAGTTTATTTAAAAAGCGTCAGGGCCAAAAAATGACTGCTCACTGTCCATGATGCCCCATCACTCGATTAGGACAACGAATAAGTGCTTTGAGAAATTTAGCTATCTCGGAAAAATATAGCCTCGTGCAAAGGTGGTTTGTCAAATGCATGTGTACAACTAAATCCAATAGCTCGGCAAGAGAACAAGCCCGCTCGTTTTTTGTCGACGTTGGTGCAATAAAAAATTACAAAGAATTAAAGAATAGTGTCTTGCCGACCAACTGGCAAGTTTTCTTCTAACGAGTTTTAATTCTTTTTAAACTGATCAGGTAAATACGTATAAAGATGGCTTTAAACAGTGGACACGTGTATATCTGACACATACGATGACCTTTACTTATTCGAAGTATGAAAACTGTAGAGTATATGAATGGGCGTATATAGGCTCAGATTTAGAATGTGGTTTATTTGCGAAACTGCAATAAATTTTATAATGCAGAGTGAACTTGCACAGTCACATGATCATATATACAAGTGTGCACATAGTAAACCGGTGACCCAGCTCCTCGGTATCATACAGCATTGTAGCAACGAAACATGCTCAACACAACAGTATTGCCGACACTTTGTATGGTGGCCCCTACAACTCATGAATCAATTAACATCTCCGCAGCTCTTCACTTCGCAACGTCTGCCAATACTCTCATCGGTATGTTATACCAGAGCCGGAAGCAAGATAATTTTTTTAATTCCCGCATCAAACTGCTTACAGAGAAGAGAGATCTTATGCGTCCTATTAGGGAATGGGACCTAACTTTCTTTCTGGTCCGCGGTACCACGAATACTGTCGCCCTACGCAGCCGCTTTCTCCGCCTAGGCATCAAGGAACATACTATATCCGCCGGTACTAGTCCACGAAGGGTTTTGTAGGCAAGAGTAGCCACTCTAAGAGTAAATAGTTTTGAGACTGGTAAATATATTTATATATATATATATATGCTCAAAACATATCACATTCGGTATTTTTAAGCGATGCGGTAGCCACAATATACCTGTGCTCTTGTGTGTCTTAGTGCTTTTTAAATACTAAATATATATATATATATATATATATATATATATATATATATATATATATTTAGAGTTCTTAAGTCATACATGTGAATATACATCACTAAAACGGTCACCAGTCTGCAATGTTGCAGATGATCCGTGCACTGTATGAATGACTATTCATATAAAATTATTGGATATGCCATGTCTTCCGATATTAGTATTCCTGATACGGCGGTGAAACCAAGAAGATGGCAATGCTACAGCCACGCCGGACCCGGACGTGGTGTGGCATTGCTTTCCACCACGACCAGGGCCGCCTTTTCCGCCATATCCTTCCAAAGGCGTTGTTTCCCGCCACTCTCCTCGCTGGTTTCGACGAGATTAATTACATCGCCGTGTCAGAGGCAGGGTAGGTTCCCCGGCCTGGCAAGGGATAGACACGACGTGCAAAAGCCCCCTTGCAACAATAATGGGAGAAGGCGGACATCACCGACCAACCCGACCGGACTCTACTGGCGCGCACAATGGAACAATGAAGAAGCGTCGGCGAAAAATACCACCAGATATCTCACCCAGAAAAGCAACCGGCTTCGTGAGCCGCCACCCATTGTGGGCCCAGATAGGACCTTCCACTAACACACGTAGGTACATAGACACAGACACATACGAGACAATCGTCCATATGGCACAGCAGGAGGAAATGGTCGTCTGCGCTCCCCAATAGATAGAATCCGTTCGACTGCGGAGAAGGTTTTTCGCTTCTACTCTTTAGAAGAGGTATTTGTTAAAAGAACGAACCTAAGATATAGTTGCACAACTATTGTGCGTTCGTTCATACGTTCATGCATACACACATACATGCATACATACTTACAAAGAGAAATGGCGTATGGTTCGGACATGCCCAAACTGGAACATGTCCGACCTATACTGATAATTTCGGAACGATAATTAGTACCTATTCTCTCAGTTCCTACCGCCCACCCTCCTCAACTAGTAACTTTCGTGCATGAGATGCCATCGAGCACCTTGCATCGATGACCCGCGACAATGTGTCCAACTCGGTTTGACAGGCTGCCTATGATGGTATCACTCGGTAGCTGATAGTTCTATCCGGGAGCTATACTGTTCTAGCATGCCACCACATGACCACAAACGTCAACGTCCGTTCCGGCCAGGGCTCTACAAGATAAAGACGCCGAATAAAGCTGACAGCAGCAGCATCAGCAGCAACAGCAGCAACAACAATATCAGCAACGAGGCTATGGCCTCTTGCCAGGTCTGGTTGATATTGGCGGCACATCCTTCGCAAGCCGCAGGACGCAGGATGTCAGACGGTCAGGCGAGAGGAATACTTTGTGTGTGTGTCTCTCTATTTAGGCGGTTGTGAGGTTGTGCGGCAAGACTATCTGTGCGACTGAGGACGACAAATCGCTGCAGTACCAGATACTACTTCGACTACTACGCACCTTTGGCTGGCCGTGGTCTTTTTGAACAAATAAACAAAAAGAGAAACAGCGGATGTTCTCTGAGCCGAATTTACCGCCGCCACCGCCGTTCCTGGACTTCTCGGACCCCGGGAAGCCCGCACAGTATATTTCCCGTGACGCCGGCGGGCCTCTCGGCCGTTAGGCCAGGAAAAGACGACTTCTCAAGAGATCAATTGAGTCGCTTGCCATTTTGAGGGAAAGCGACCTGCCTAGTGAAAATTCGGCGGCTCGCTCATTCGCTCGCCGCGTTTTCTCTTTGTTACATAACACTATATCCAGCACGGCGCTTGACAGAGATACGAAGAACGCTGTACGCACTAGGCGTACAGCGTTGCAAACCTATAATATAAGAAGGTCGACACATACAACAGTGCGCGGAGGGCAACTGGGTTAGCCGCAGCAACAACAATAACAATAACAACAAAAACAAGAATAAAGAGGATAGCAGTAAGAATAACGATGACAACTAGGCAAATATAATAATACACTTTTGGCCACCTAGCGTGCTAGATATTTAGCAACACACGTCAAGCCCCGCATAATGTATTGTGTGCGTTGCTTAGAGTGAATGTATACACATACATCTGTGCCTATCATATGTTCCTTCTTTGACCATTTTTTGGGCCACTGTACTGACCGTGCCCGCGTCCCGAACGTGTCTGGGGCATTGCCTCGTTGATTGTCAATCAAGAACTGCTGAAGAAGAAAATACAATTAGAGTTTGGAATACTTGAACTACTGTTTTGTTCAGCGAGGGTAGCCGCATAGCCAGAACGAGATATCCCGTGACCGAAACTGAGGGTATGGGAGAGTCAGTGCCATCCCGAATGCATGAAACTCCCGCTGACCGCAAAGCTCCAGCAAATCTACCATTGATGGCTGCGTGTTTGCCATATATTCTAAGTAAACGGCTCGCGCTTCATATTGGGTCTCCTATTGTTTCCCCGTAGTTCCAGATGCGTGGCTCTACAATAGGGTTTCCGAGTTTGAGGCCCGCAGAGACGCGCCTGGACATGTAATCCAGTCATATACGTCGTACAAAGGATTTCGTCGATGCCATAGACGACATTGTTATAGTCTATAGTATGGCATTTTGTTTAATTATTTATTTTTATGTTTTATATATTTTTTTCAGCATGGCATTATTATAGTCGTTATAGTCTTCCCCTCTCATGCTATATATCATGCCTTAACCTTGTCTTCTGTAACCAAATATAGTTAAATCGAGGAACGTGGCTGCATTTGATTCAGCTCGCACTGAAGTAGTAAGTGTGTGAAAATTTTTTACACAAGTAATGCGCAGCTTCGGAATCGTGGAAAGCATGTGAACGACGTAGGACGAACACCTTACGGTCAAAAAGCATTCCCTATGATGTGAGGCGTTGTCCAAGTTGGAGTTTCGTGGTTGTCGAGGTCATGGTGTGATACGACCACATTAGTCACATCGTGCGCTGCTACATTGGGCTTGGTTGTGCAAGCCCAAAGGATACAAGCGGGACGGTGCCGATAAGATAAGCGACTAGGAACAAACCTCGACAAAGATTTCGCACCCTTCTGCAATTCTGTCGCTGTCCCAAAGTCTCGCTGCTCTTTTGCCCTCTCTTTATATATATATATATATATATATATATATATATATTTCTCTTTTTCTCTGTCCGCCTTCGAACGCAGCAGCGATAAGATTGCTGCGCCGCCGTCACATCGCAGCCGTTGAAGTCATCATGCCTGCTGGCTGGCCTGGGGAAGGGCAATGGAACCCGGACGCAAGATTAGCGAATCCATTATAGGAAGACGCCGCCGCCGCCGCCTCCGCACCCGCTGCAGCGCCGCAAAAGCGCGCAAAGCTGTAGCGCCAACCCAAGACGAGAGCGTCGATGAAGACGAAGAGGTAAAGGCAATACATAGCTGAACGCATCACGAACGATGTAGATGGGACGATACCGGCAACTAAACGTTCCCTGTCTCTTTCCTCCGATCGCCCATGGCCAAGGTTGAGGCTGGGGCAGGGGCTGTATCAAGGCAGCTGCAGCAACAAACGAGATCCGCCGGTCAGGCAAGGGGGAACAAGAAAGAGCAGCGAAGAGGATGTGTGGAGTAAAACCACCACCACCACCACCGCTCAAGTAGCGGATAACGACATAAACAAAAGAGGACCGCATCCTAATTGAAACTTATAACCGACTCGGGACGACAAGGAATACCCCCCTCTCCGCGCCGCTCATAGCGAATCTGCTAAAGGCTGCAAGAGAGAAATGGCCCGCTTAGAGGAGACGTACGACAGTCGGTCCATTCAGCCGGCGCCAATAACATGTACGTGCTAACTCGTTCCAATAGGCGGGTAGGGTTAGCAGACACAGCGAACGTTACACTCTAATGAACATATACTGATCGAGATCGGTCGGACGATCGAAGTTAACACTGCATCAACAGCAGCAGCAACAGCCACATTTAGCAAAACAAATTCTCTCTTTGCTAGTTAGGCCTGTCAAAACGTCCCGTGCGTTACTTTTCTTAATATCTAGTTTGCTCGAACGATTACTTGTCTAGCTTCTTGACCATAGACGTTTGTCTAGCTTCTTAACCATAGGCAAACATAATTGCATTTAATTTGCAGCTATCATCTGCCAGCTAAAATCGTCAAAGTTGACCAGTAGTCGCCTGTAGTAAAGGCTATCGGAGACCCTACAGTATATGTGGATTAATTCCCCCCTTGGACGTTCTGATTTATTTACCGTTAGGCTACTCCGTCGCATCTGACTGAAGAGAAGTGTGCTCAAGTATTGCACAGTTTACTATGGCGGTACGTGCGGAAGAACTAGCCAAAAACAGAAGGGTTGCGTGACAGTCAATGGAGCAGCGAAAAGCGATTGCCCTACGAACGACCTCACGTACCAAAGTGTGGGACCTCGGCTCTATCTCTACGGATCAATGCTGCAGCTGGACTACTTGAACGTCTTCACAACGCTAAATTCCCGTGGATGAGTTAGCAGATGTTAGCCAGCGTCTGACGCTCCGCCGCACTCGTCTCGCTCCTTCGTCACTGCACGACTCATAATAACATGCACAAGTATAAGCCCACGCATATGAAGATACCGATTTAAGGAAACATACAAACATAGTAGTGAAATGATAGTTTTAAGAAACGCATCGCTAGTGGAGAGCAGTACGTTGGGCGGTCAGTATCAATCAACAGTAGAACAGCCTCAAAAAGGCTGAGGTCATAACGAGGACTGACAAGCCCCTGCCTTAAGCCCACATTTCAGTCGGTCAACATAGCACGTCTATGTTGAGCTTCCCTACAAGGCTTCAGACAACGTCTTTTTTCAATTAGAACACAAACACATAGCAAATCATAATTTGTTCTGTCGGTTAGGAGTTGCCCTCTGTTCGGCGTATCCCGGTGAAGAAGAGCACAATAAATATGTAATTGTAGAAACGTCTTATATTTATATGCTCACGGCCACCAGCGTACATGTATGACAGTCTGCTGCAAGAGACCCTTTCAGCAGAAATCAATAATAAAACATCGGCAATACGGAGGGTCTCAAAAGCCACCCGTCTCGTTCCGTTGTGTCGAAAACTTCCTCAAACCCGCAGTCGTTTTTCCGCAGGTTCAGGCTGAACGTCTACACAAAGGAACTAATCGTTATAGTGTTTGCTGTAGGTGCAAGAACCAGTAGCTTCGTGCTATTGCGGTAACGAAGCAACGGACGAGACTATATCTATGCAAGTTCAAGCGATTGCTTTATAGATATTGTCTCGTCCGTTGCTTCATGCCTAGGGCGCATAGTAAAGATGTTTTCAATTTCTCAAGTCGTCATCAGCAGTCATCGAAAAAGCAAGACGTAATATAGTAAATGTATAATTAGGACCGCATTACCATCATTAAAATCTTACAGCCGTGGGAACACATGCGACATTACACTGCTGAATCTCAAAGATAAAGTTGGCCAATGACCATTTACGTGGTCTCGTTTATGACGTGGGCCGAGATCGCGCACGCAGCAAGTGTGGAGTGCCACTGACACAATCACCGCATGGTCGGTCCGCCACTGTGGTCAACCGCACAGAACCACCAGCTCTTTTCATCTGATAAATGTGTTCAAGCCGACGCGGCTGGCTGGCTGGCTAAACGGTGGATGGCGGTGATTTAACGTCGAGATTTTAAACGGTCCGAAAATGGTCTACGAATACAGGGACAATGCCGGCAAGTGCGGCCGTTTTTTTCTGCTCTTACTGCGGCATTGTTGTTGTTGTTGCTGTTTTTGCTAATGTCGTCGTCGCCGTCGTCGTTGCTATTGTCAATGTTATACTGTTGTCGCCACTGTTGTTGTTGTTGTCAATGCTGCCGCCATTGTCATTGTTATTGTTGATGTTGTCGTCGTCAACGTCTTTGCCCGTCGGACTGACAGACAGACGCTCATCTAAACAGCGCGCTACTCGACGACAGTGGATGGACGTGAGCGGAGATAGATGAAGCAGTCGAAGAAACAGGCTGTAGCGGTCAGCGTCGGCGGCCGCCACCGCCGCCGCTAAACATCACCGAAGTCTTCATTGCGCTGCTCTGCAGCCTGAAAAAAACGGGCCGAACGCCCGCTCTCTGAGCACCCGCTGGTCTGACGATGGCGAATAGCTAGAGGAAGCAGCGCTGCTTCGCCGGCGGCTTTCTGGGTTACCCCCGTATCTCCAGCTTCACCCCCCCCCTCCCGCCCCACCACCACACACACACCGCGTTTTACGCCTTCCCCCCCCCCCCCCCCCTTCTCGTCGTCCTCTGTCGAGCCTGGCAAGCCGCCAAAAAGAACATTAAACCGATCATCAGGGACCAAGCCGCCCATGGAGAAGATTCCGGCCTGTTCGAGAACGGCCACAGGAACAACACGCACACAAACACACGCACACCAAACGCAGAGGTCACAGCGAGTGATGATCCCACAGTGTGCTGTCGGCGAGACGACGCGGTCCGCGTTCACAAGACGTTCACATCGCCTTTCATGCGTCGTCCAGCCAAAAGAAACTACTGGTTGGTGACGAAGTTAGGTAGCACCAAAGAAATAAAAGAATGACGACAGCATGTTCTAAGCGGCCTTGGCTTTCTCCTTCTAGACGCGCACGCGAGCGAACGCTTACGACAAGTCCGTCATAGGAGGCCGCGCAGGCAAAGCTTAACACCAGCATCATCATCAACAACAACAGCAGTGACAATATAAACAGCAACATCAACAGCAACAACAATAACAATATATATACAACAGCAACAACAATAACAATATATACAACAGCAACAACAACAACAACAACAACAACAACAATATAAACAACAGCATCAACAATAACAATATAAACAACAGCATCAACAATAACAATATATACAACAGCAACAACAATCACAATATATACGACAGCAACAACAACGACAATATAAACAGCAGCATCAACAATAACAATATATACAACAGCAACAACAATAATAATGTATACAACAGCAACAACAACAATATAAACAGCAGCATCAACAATAACAATATAAACAACAGCAACAACAATAACAATATATACAACAGCAGCAACAACAACAATATAAACAACAGCATCAAAAACAACAATATAAACACAGTATCAACAGCGGCGATGGCGAGGAGCACAGCAACGTTATCACCATTAAGAAAAACAGGAACGCTGTCGTCTTTATCATCAGTATTGTTGTTGTTGTTGTCGTTATCACCGCTGAACGCACACGCTCTGCAAATTGAGAATGCACGAAGGAAGCAAGTGTGCCGTTGAAAGAAAACTAGTTCAGTCCGTACGCATATCAGATTAACAGGACGCTTGATGTGAAGACGCGCTGAAACCTTCTAGAGTAGCACGCACGTAGAGCCGCCTGCCTTGGTCTTCTTGGACCTTGGCAAGTCCGTCGATATAGTTTAGGTCTTTGTCGATTTCAGCTTAGGTTTAGCCGCTCAGCCATGCATCCACGTGCATCCGTTTCATAACGTTTCGTTTTTGACTGCCTGAAGCAGATCTAAGTTTTTACTTTTACTTGCAGGACGCAAGTCCAAATCCTTCATCACTAGTCAACCATTCTGCCAGCTTGGTAGGACGTGTCGGCAATTTCAGTTTTTTTAAAATCAAAAAACCCTTTTCAAATCTGTCGCGCTTGTTGGCTGCGAGGACTTTCTTATTTCCCCCTCATTAATCGACGCGTATAAGTAGTTAACATTCATGTCGAACTCGAAAATAATTTGACTTTGAAGTGGAATACTTTCTCTCTCCCATCCTCCCCTTCTCTCTCTCTCTCTTTCTATATATATATATATATACGATAATATTTCCTGCTGTGATTATATTCACAGTTTTTTTTTCGCTTACTCGTTCTCTGGATTGTATAAGTACAATCGTGATGATGGTGCTGCTGCTGCTGCTGATGGTGATGATGATATGATTTTGACACCAAATTCTGCTATTGTTGTTGCTAGCATTAATAGTAATAATAGTATGATGGTGATGATAGAATGACAATAACAATCGTGCGCGGCGCTGCATTTCGAGAGCCTTGAAGATCTGTCTCGAATGCAAGCAAGCCAGCCGCGGCTGTTTTGCCACAACGCCACCATGGTCGGTTGGTTGGTCGGTCGGTCGATCGACAGCGAATTACGCCGAAGAGAAGCAGAAGAAGGAGACACCCACTGTTGTCGTAGTCTTTGTTGTCGAAGTCAATCTCGCTGGTCGCGCTGGTTGGTGGTTGGCGGCGGTGTCATAGTTGTCCTCCTAGCTGCCACAATAGGCAGCCATAATGGCTGCTAGCAGCCCGGCCACGTTACTAGCAGCAGCAGCAGCAGCAGCGGTCCGCTCTAGATCTACTAGCACACACAGTATACTCTAGGTAGCCTCTAGTCAGCCGGTGACCGCGGTGGCGTGGACAACGGTGCCCGGTGACCGCGGTATCGCTAACCCCCGTGGCGCGTGCTAATGAAGTCCTTGCCCTATCTCTCTTTCTTTCTTTCCTCCTTCCTATGTTTCTTTCGTCGTCTCTTCTTGTGTGATCATTACGCCGGAAATAAGAAATAAGCTGCTGCGCAAGCGACCACAAGCTGATGATATGACTGACCAGACCGGGCGCCGTGGTAGCCTTCAGAGCTTAGAGGCACACCTCCGGCCGGACGGCCGGACGGTCGTAGCCTTCACCTACTTCGTCCTCGCACATCGCCTACCTCGCCCTCGCACATAGCCTACTACCTCGACCACAAGTAGTGTGGCGCACGACGCCTACCTTAGCTCATCTCGTTGGCCGCAGTACGTAGCGAAGCTTCGTACGTCGGTTCCTTCCCATCATGCGCCTACGATCTCGGCCGTGTGCTGCAGCAGGGCTTTGCTCTGCGACGGGATTGGAGGGATTCCCCGTCGGAAAGCGGGGAAACCCTTTACCCGTTAACCCGACGATGAACACGGCGAGATGATCGGCTAAACTGGTCTTTTTGCTTTCGGGCTCAGCGCGCTCCTCTTTGTGCTTTCGACCGAAGGCTTCGCCAAGCACCAATCGCCAAGAAACGATGTCATTTTGCTCCCACCGAATCTCTCACCTCTGTTGCTGCTGCTTCTGCTGCTGCAGCTGCGGATGGGGACAAACTGCTGAAATCTCGAACGATGGAGGCCACCGAACACCGCACGAGCTCTTTATCGATAGTAATAATAATTATAATAATATGATTTCATTGGCAGTCTGTAGAGGGAGCATGGCTTCTACAGGCGTCACAGACTGCCACGAAAGTTGCTGACATTAGGAAACACGTTAATTCAACTCAATTGTAAGAATCAAAGACTAGTAAAAATAATAATAACAGTAATAATCACCATTTTTGCATGCATCTCAATTATCACGTAGTTTATATATATATATATATATATATATATATATATATATACATATATATACTTTCGCTTTACTTGTTATTCATGTCCATGATTTGTTTTCTGTATAATACATAATATATACGCCTACACACGAATATATATATATATATATATATATTGGTTTAGTCACATATGCATAGTTTGCCGAGATAGGTCGTGATTCCTTATGCTACGTCCAATACCGACGTTTAAAAATGTTACAAGTATAACACAAGGACTCTGCTCCTGTTTGTTGCGCTTACACTCTTTATTGATATCTCTTCGTTGAAAATTAGAATGTCTAACGTCGACTTATCATATGATTCCTACATGTCGTGCCTGATGTCGCGTTGACTAGACATTCATCAATCATTGTTCGGGTCAAACCAAATCGCGGTCTGCATCTAAATAACGTGGATATGCTAAGAAACCTGTTATTTTTTGTGTTGCTCTCATGCAGCAGTTGTCTGCCTAAAAAAGGGCGTACGCATAGGCCCACTTCTACTACTAGTATATAAGGGAATAACAGTGTCTACATATATACACGTTTCTGTCTATCTTCCACGCTTTATTCCTCTCTCTCTCTTGACATATATATATATATATATATATATATATATATATATTAGAAAAAACAGAGGAAGAAATCAACTTGCAGAAGCTCGTCTGACATCTTCTGGTCGTTTCTGGTCGTTTGTTCTTCCGTTTTGTCGCTCTTTCGCTTTCTTCTTATTTTGCTTCTTGTGCTTCTTCCATCTCGAAAGTATGCGCATATAATTTAAATTTGTCCTCGACAGCCGTGCCGCGACACAGCCACCACCACCACACCACGACGATCGCGCCATCACAACTGCGACTCAAGCTCCGTAGCAACAGCAGCAGCAGCACCAACAATAAAAGCCGCAGAAGCAACATCAGCAGCCCGTAGAGTCGAAGCAGTCGAAACCTGACTTCGAGTGGGGGCCGGGTGGGCTGTTCCATCCGGTAGCGGGCGGCCCAGCAACGCTCACGCAGGATGTCGCGGGATGTCGACTCCTGACGAGGAGGAGGTCCTGTTGTCCTGTTCCCAATCCTGGAGTTGGACGATCACCCATCCCGTCGTCTGACTCTGCTGAGCCGTCGAGCGCGCCTTTGTTTCACCGTGTCGCTGCTGTCAGTGCGTTCTGATTGTCGTCTGCGGCTGTGTCGGTTCCATAAGTGTTTAGGTGGGTGCGAGCGTCAGCATCGCCGTTATCCTCAACGTCGCTGTCGTTGTTGTTGTTGTTGTTGTTGCTGATATTGTTGTTGTTGATGTTGCTGTTGGTGCTGTTGTTGTTTTTGCTGTCGTTGTCGTCGTCATGAGACCATTTTACAGCATACAAAAATCCACAGTTCTGCTATTGTTGTTGTCGTTGTTGCTGTTGCTGCTGCTACAGCAGCTGGAGCGGCGCCGATCTACAACCGTCCCATCTGTTGGTCGTTGGGAGCTTTTTCGCTGGTTGTTTCGACAGTGCTTGCTGGATGGCTTTATGTCATTCGTAAAACCACTACCACTTCTACTACTAGTACTACCACTGGCCTCGCAAACACGCACGAATGATTGACCATCTCACTATTTAGACCGGCCAGGCGATGTGCCGCACGAGCCAATATATTAATAATATATATTATATAATATTAAACAATGTTACATTTGTGTAGGGTAAATCTATTGGTTACATGAATATACGTTATATATTATATATATATATATATGAATATATATATATACAAATATTATACTATAATCTACAATATGCATGTGGGGCCACATATTATGGAAGGTTTAGCTATTGCCAATGGGCCTAGCGGGTGTGCATTGTGCAATCACGTGTCCGCTTTCGTCTAGGCTAGGCCAAGAACCACTTCAGAAGAGTGCCCGAACGGATTGCTGCGTTTCCACGTTTGTACAGTCCAAGATCCAGACGTTGTTTAAGAAGGACGACGATCTGCTCTCACCGGTTGAAATATTTAACATAGTGCCGGACTTTGCGAATTAGCTGTCTGCGTCCGAACACCAGGAGCACCCAAGGTCTCAAACGCGAGAGGCCAGAATTCGTGGGGATACCCAATTGATGAGTATTTTCTTAGCTTGTTGGTCTCCGCAAGATGGGCTGCATAACCAGCTTCGGATGCGCCGCCACCGACCATAGAAGGTGCTAGGGAGTCGGTAACGGTTGCATCCCAAACCAGCATTTTGCCTCGCTCGAAGGGTGTAAGTGTCATCCCATCTGGACGTCCTGCCGTCCTCCGCACAGAGGCCCGTGGACAGTGGCCCGTATATATATACACCATGCGTATATGTGCGTATTTATATATGTATGTGTTTTTTTTCACAGAAGATTACTTAGTTAATTATATATTCAAATTAAACTGTCAAGCATACAGACTTTTTTTCTTTTTACGTAGGGGTCACACGTTTATACTCAACAACTCAGCACCATGGGCTAAGCACAGTGTTTTTTGGCCAGCCCTCTTTACGGGGGAGCGTCATGAAGGACATGCCACTACGGCAACCTATTGTATTAAAACGGTAGCTGAAGCAGAACGCTATGCATGTATGCAGACGACGCGCACGTCAGCAGACGCTGATGTATCAAGTCACCACTGTATACTTTCGTAGAATTTACGCATGTTTTTCGCACTCATTTGAGACCCGGGCAGCCTCATGGCAGAGCTGCCGCTGCTTGGACCGATTCCTGATCTAGCGTGTGCTGAGCTGATCTTTGGTTAAACATTAGCTCACCGGGGTCGCACGGGTCTAAGTGACGAATCTAGAGGTTGAGTGCCAGCCAAATACAGCTGCAACACAGTGGTTCGCTAAGACAAAGGCGGGCTCACTTCGGGAAGCCTGACGTCCTTGCCGCAATCGCAAGGAGCCCTCTAGGTAGCTATCAGATCGGCATTGCCATCGTCTACTGCCTCCTAACGCAACGACATTTGCAGCCAGCCAAGTTGGCATTGCCAACCCAGCCAAGCCAGTTTTCTGAAAAGCACCACCTGCTAGCAAGCATTGGGTGCCATTCAGCTAGCGTCCCGGCTGTTGTTGCAAAGCGGATCGAAACCTCGGCTCGAGGCGGCTGAGGCCACTCGAGTGTTGAGGTCTGTTCGCACTTCGAAGCAGAGAAACCTTTTGCTAAACCCCCAGTGGGTAGGCACCTGAACGCCTGAATTGGGGTGCAAGAGGCCCTTTCAGCAACAGATGAACTGCAACTTTTCCTTTTCACCCCCCCCCCCCCCCGCGCAGCTCTCCCCGACTTCCCCTTCAACGCCGGGTCGAGTTCTACGGAGAATTTAGGAAGAAAAAACATTATTGCGCGAATGCGCCTTTGAAAGGCTGCCCTCAAACCTGTCCATCTCTGAACGGTATCGTCAAGCTTTTGCGCCTAAGTTGCGTCATGTTTTAGCAATCGCCGGTGGCGCTTTCTTAAGAGTGTACTCGTAAAAGCTGACAAAATTGGTTGTCACTGTCGGACAGTATATACGATGCAAACGCATCGCAAGCTAATCGTTGATTTCTATTGTTAAAAAGAACTAAAGACTGGCCGGGGTACTTACTAGCCGTTCGGCAAGGAGATAAAAATGGTTTAAAATCATGCAGCGTTCAGCATGGAGAAATACCCTCAATTGCACTGTACCCCTGCATACAGGTTGACATGACCTAATCAGAGCGTTTAAGTAGGCTAGGCTTAAAAACGTAATGCATGACATGTATTGATTCTGGTTGAAAATTACACACGTGAATATAACTCATTTCGTTTCAAGTTAAATATTTTCAAACGAAATGCCAAATTTTCGTTTTAATTTATGTGTCTCCTTATACAAGTTGGCTTAGATGCAATTTTTTTTTTACAATATATATATTTGAAAAAAAATATATATATATATATATATATATGGGGATTATTTTACAGATGGAAGCTAGAGCATACAAACACGCAGACAGCGCAGACATTCATACAATACATCGATGAGTGAACGTTATCATTACGCTCTAAGAACGCGTATTGTCCTTCGTCTAGCGACAGCAGCACCTGTTTAAGGCCAGTAGAGTGCCAGACTGGTCGAGTGAAGACGAAACCACGAAATGTAGAGATAAAGCAGGCGGCGGCGACGACGATGACGACAACAACAACAACAACGACACCAACGACAACAACAACAACAACACCGACAACAACAACGACAACAACAACAATACCGCCGACGCCTGACGACGATGTCGGTGGCTAGGACTACGACCAGTGCACCAGCGCACAAAAGTACGCGAAACACTCGCGGACTCTCGAGACACACGCGGAGACAAATACGTCGAACCAGCCAGAGATGAACGAGTACGCTTGCGTCGAACAGACGACAATCTGCCAAAATCGGATGGCTCGACAAGCTAGCTCCCTGTCTTTCTGTCTGTCTGTCCGTTTGTGGAAAATTGCTGAGGCCGAACTTTAAATTATAGTCGACGACTAGGTTCGAAGCTGCTGCAGCTTGTTCTTGTTGTTCAGTCAGTCAGTCAGCCTGTCTCTCTATCTGTTTGCCAGCAGCTAGCCTGCCTTCGTCCATAGGCGGGGGAGGGTTACAATTTGTAGGTAGACGCGATCAATCCTTGCACTGCTCACACTCCTTTTCTGCTCGTCTGCAATTGGCGTTGCTTGCTTGTCGTTGTCTGCTTGTCGTTTCTGTTGTCCGCAGATACGCGATTGTCATACGGCTGGTGCTGATGCTGGCGGAGCGGTAGTAGCAGATGTAGTCTCAGCAGTAGTGGAAAGTATCATAGTAGTAGTAGAAGTAGTCGTAGTAGTAGTAGAAAGAGTCGTAGTAGTATACGTAGTAGGAATACCAATAAATAATATGTACCAGTGGAAGAAGCCACACTACAAGCAAGACGAAGTCGGCGTGGGTGGTGACCGTGTTGGGGGGGGGGGACCTTACCCTAGTGTTTGGGAGCCCGAGGAGGACCGGGATGGTCAAAAACAGGATTGGTTCGGGCAAGCTCGAATTGTAGAGCACACAGAGAGACATCATATCATTGTACGCTGACTACCAACCTGTTTCGGATTGGCTGGCTAGCTACCAAACTGTCTCGGATAGGCTACCATCGGTCTGTCATAGATCTAGACGCGCAGCAGTAGACAGAGTAGAGAGACCCGTCAAGTCGTCTGTACAACGGCGCTGCATCAGTCGTGCTGTACAACGCAATGGGAAACGTATCGAGTATCTCCCTCTCCCGTCGTTGTGGCGTCTTCGGCGTCACTTCACTCCTGGCTGGCTAGGCACCAGATCGGTAGAGTACGCGGACCGATGCCGAAGCCTGCTAACCACCATTTACTGCGGCTTCTGCTGCTGCTGCTGATGTTGCTGTGGATTCAACTACAGCTGCTATAATCACAATGATTATTACTTTCGTTATTACTAGGTTTGCTGCTTGCTAGGACTTCTACTTCTGGTAGTACGCTTTGATCTGCTACCCACCGCTATGCCGCCATGACGTGTTACACCGACAGTCAATCAAACGACGCAGTCATTGCCGTTGAGCTCTGCGAACGAGACTAGGAACTACTAGACTAGACTGCATCTACCCTACGTCGTATGCTTTTCGTACAGAAGAAAGAAAAATATCTATATTGCAAAGCATGCACATCGTTTACCCGTCGCGGAATATGCGTTAATTCGCTGACAACGTCGAGCAGTCGAAGATATACAATCCGATCTAGAGAAAGAGTCTTCCCTCTCTACTACTCTTCTACATGTATGATAGAGGGCTCAATTAATAAATGGTAAAGAACAAGTTTTTTTTTCTTTCAATGGAAGCAGGAAGGCATACTAACAGTAGTCAAAGTCATCGAGGAATCAACATCTCAACCTCAAACAACGAAAATGTGCTGCTCCTGTTTGGAGGGTGACTTTGCCGATCTGAATTTCTTTCGATTCTCGCTCGCCTGTCTGTCTATTTTATATTCGTTTTGTGTTTGTTTTATGTGGCTGGCCCATTTCTAGTAGCGCACTCAGAGTCGGATGCGAACCGCTGGAAGATTTAAATTCTCCATGAAGATTTGTATTTTTGGGCGTTAGCAGAACGAAGATAGGCGTTGTCGTCTTTCATATCTTCATACCGCTGAACGGCTGTCACAATGTGTCGCCGGTGGGCTAGGGCGGTTTCGTTCAGCTGGGTTGGGCTGTCTGTCGCACATCTCATGGTATTCCACGTTCGTTCGATAGTCAGGTTGAGGTGGGGATATCCGGCAACCAGCTGGCTCAACTCCTACCTTAGCGATCCGCTCCGATTGCCGTCGGCTGCCGCATGGAAACACAGCAAAACTCGACTTCCGTTACGGCCTACCGGATAACTGCTCCGTTTCGCATGCCGCTAAACATCTCTGTGTGCATGCCGTTTGGTGGTACACCAGCGGCCTCGAGCCACCACCCACAGCGTTGTAGCCAGTCGACGCATCTCGGCAGCCTTGCCGGTTTTTGCCGCGGCCGGAAATGCAAAACTAAGCTGCCCAAAATATAAAATCGTCACAGTTCCTTTCTTGCATGCTCTTGTATCTAGCTTTTGCGATTGGCAACATGGGTGTGTTAACAGCAAAGCACCACTTAAGTGCCATATGCACACAAATACGTAGACGCCACTTAACGCTGCCTGCCTGGTTAGATATTTTCAGAGGGCGCTTGTTCAAGTAATTGCAATCAGCCAAGTAGCAGGCTAATTAAAGCCAATCGGGGATTCGTCTAACCAGGACGGTGTGGCAATTGGGACATGTCGCCGCAATGTATATATCCAGTCAGAAATTTCTGTATACATATGTGGCCTGCATTTGTGAGAGAAGGACACTGTAGAGGAATATCAGAGGCGCAAGATATGGGGGCCCTTGTCGTCGAGACAGAAAACCGTCGTAGCAATTACGGTAGTAAGAGACGAACAGTGTCATTCGCTGTACCATCCTTACTTCTTCTCTTTTGCTGCTGCTGCTGGTATCGCTTGGGGCAGAACGCTTGGGCCTTCAGTCTTTGGCAGCGGCGCGCTCTCCATGGCCGGAGAGCGGAGTCGGGGCGCGTCTTTCGGTAGTTGGTGGCCTGGCTGATATTCCGACAAGCAACTGTATTCAGTGGGCGGCCGCGGCCGCTAAAAGCAAAAAGCGTGTTCCTCAGTCGCAGTTCCTCAGCGGGGCCAACAACTTGAAGTCGACGATGGGTTGGGGAAAGCCTACCGCTCATTTTGAACAGAGAGATCGAGGCGCACCGGCATCTCGCTAACGGGGTCCGTTGCGCGCGTTAGTTTGTTGTCGTCGGCGGCGTCGTTGTCGGCGTTGCAGTCGGAACGAACAATAACCATCGCAAGGCAAAATCAGAGCCAGCAGAGAGTTAAAGAAAACCCTGGCGAGGATCGAGGCAGGATGAAGAAAACGAGAGCGGGCAAATGATCGAGGCGCAAAACGAGGAAAGAGGTACGAAAAAGTGGAGAAGAACGGAACCGAGACAAAGAAGAAAAAGAGAAATAAAAAAACTGTAGAAAGTTACTGCAGCTGGTGTAGCAAGGCAGTTTGAACGCCATGTTGTTTGAAAGACCGCTCTTGGGAACAAAAGCAACCGGGGGAAAGCGAACAGTGAGAAGAGATAGATAGTAGAGATGGAGAGAGCAAAAGAATGGGAAGATCAAAGGGGAGCCACCCGCTGGGAGTCGTTGGTGGCTCGTTTATGATTGGTCGCTGTTCTCGGATCGTCTTAAGCAGCACCGAAGCCAAACGAAGGCTAGATACAACTGGGCGCCAGTTTAGACTGAATAGCGCTGTCCGGCTTTTAAAAGCGATGTAGCATACTTAAAAGTTATGCTACATCGCTAGCTGCATCCGTTCAACAATGCGCGGGTTGCTGCAAGAGCAACAACAAGGAAGGCTACATGACCGTACGACGACCGACTAGTAGATTTAGATCGTGTGGAGCACAATAGAAGAAATAAAGAGTGCATCTAGCAGCCCTTGTGTAAGAAATCTCCTGACGTCGAATTAAGGGTACAGTGTGGCCTTAGATTGCCTCTATACGAGTAAAGTGCTGCGGAGAGCTGACGGTTTTGTCTCACGTTGTATATGATAGAGCGTGTCGCTTCGTTGTTCTGATGTCTGTCTGTATAGATCATTTAGTACTACATCAACTTTTAAAACGTCCTTGGAAATGAGTGTAATAGTTCTCCTTCTACTGGCAGATGAAGGAATGAGTAGCCAGATGAGAACAGATTCATAAAAGTTCCCACTTGTAGGTATGAAAAAAGAAGCACACACAGATAAAAGGTGCATTCTTTTTTCGTCATACCTACAAGCGGTCTCAGTTTCGTCGACAAATTTGTTACAAATATGACGGTACCTCCTGCAAAACACAGTACTAATAGTAATAGTGAGGAACATCATCCAATGAGTGCCGCTCTGCGGTCAAGGCCATCCTATCGGATTTTCTTCATCTTCAGAGTCCAGCATAGGTGCGTTGCAAACAAGCTCCGCCAGCCGCCCCACTTTTGCCTGTGGCGAGCCAAATGGGTTGTGGGTGTTGCTGCGGCCGACATTCGGAGGCGATGGCCCGATAACCTGAAGCCACTCGAAAGGGGATCAGACAAAGATCGCAGGCCAATCCTAGCGGGCTGAAAAATGCATGTGAGGTCCAGCTCATGAGCGATGCACTCCTGTCATCTCTCTGTCGATGCGGCCATAGAATCCCTCAGAGGTGCGAGCCAGCCATATGATTATGTGGACATCAGAACTAATGGCCTTTTAGAATATTAAACCAAAAGCCACGATGACCAAAATAGCGCAAAGAGAACGAATACAGCAGCACAAGCAATTTATTCTCGGCGGCATACCACATTATCGCATTTAGCAGACAGACAGACAAACAGACGGTCTATTTGTCAACATGACTCTCTGCTCCCCGATGCCCGCCCAATATTCGTTGCCGCTTTGTCGTGCCGATAATGCTTCTAGCTCCACGATGTCTGTACATTGCCATAACAAGCGTGCAAAGGCTGCTAGATTCTAAACGTATAGCGTGACGTAAATAGTAGCGTGTAGATGTGACGCCAACACCGCCAGAACAGTAGACAGCCTAGGGGGACAGAAACATAGCCTCAAACATGTAGACCAATCGGCAACGACGAAATATTAGGCCAACACAAGGGCAATCGTGTCATTTCAGCTTCTCTCTGTGAATTTTGTCTCGTCTGCACGACGAGCCCGAAGCAGTCGTAATCATACTAATCGTAGTAGTGGTAGGAGTAGTGGTAAAACTACACCGTTTCATGTCTTCTTTCCGAACTAGTGCTTTCTTCTGTACCAATCCTTATCTGCTCTTTTTTTCGTTCTTTTCTTGTTGACCCTGCTTATCTTTCCACAGCCTAGAGTCCTTCTCCACTTTCCCTCGACGGAGTGACCTCGTCTCGCCAGGGGGTTCATCGGTAAGGCTACCTCAGTCTGCCCACTTCACTGGGCAGTCTTCGCACGTTCATGGCCGCGACTCGCATGTCCTATGCGGCTATCCGCAACATCCGAATCAGCGGCCGGGGACTTTTGTCGAATAGACAGATGCTTATTGGTCACGTTAGCTGCCAGCAGTGGGCCGGAACCTACAAGGCAAACCTCTGCCACTGCCATATTAGTACGTATTAACTGTACAAAAACTCATTCAGCTTTCTTTTATAATGTTGCTTGGTATCGCACGATATATATATATATATATATATATATATATATAAGTGTTTGTTGTGGTATTGCTTTTCCGTTTAAGTCCACAGATTCACGTATTTCTATATTTATGGGAAGCGGAATGTTTGAAGGGGGTATTCTATACCCAGCGCATCAGTTTTTTAAAATCATATTTCTGGCAATTCCTCATGACTTAAACCATGTTTTGACTGTTTCGTTGCTTGTTAATAGACGGCAAACTACAGAGCGCACTATAACGCGCCTATCTCAGTGGCCTGTTGTACGGTAGATGGAACTAGTACAGCTGAGAGAACGTGTGTATGCGCGCTCGAGTAGTAAGTAGATTGACTTAAGCAGTTTACTTAGCACTGTCGCTTTTTTATACCTACATTTTTTGGGCTTACCCTCAGCCAACGCTTTGTCTCAGTAAAAATCTTTGCCTTTCTACTGCTCTTTGCAGGTTTCGTTGCGTTCTTATGTGCGAGAAAGATCTTTCAAACTATATGGTTTAATATTTTAGCGTTTTTTTTTTGGAACCTTTAGTGTCTGATGGAACTCATTTATCAGCTTTTAAAATTGTATAAATATGCATACAACTGTAAACAATATGTGCATGTATTTTTTATATTTAAATAAAATAATTTTATATAAACACGCGAACTATCGTATTTATGGGTTAATAATGCTTAATATAATATAACATTTTATTGAAAATATTTTATTAACAAACAGTAAATAAAATGCCTTCAAAAAGACCCAAGGAATAGCAAGTTAAACGAAATGTGCTACGTGTATATATACATACATGCACATAGATTAAAAACACAGAAGATAGTATGATCGCCCATAAGACACGCATGTCATTGTTACGACTATCAGGGCCATAGTTGTGAAATCGATTAATTCCAAAATTGCGCCTCTTTCGAGAGAAACGGACGACGGGGTCAAGATGACGAGTACAAGAATTTAAACGACCTCTTTCTTCACCTGCCCGTACTAAAAACCAATCGACGTGCCAGTTCTTCGGCTTCTTGACGGATAGGCTACGCTTGGCGGCTCGAAGTCAGCCACAACGAGGTCGACAAGGCGTGCCAGCAACTTCTCCGAACGGCCTGTTCCCTGGCCTGAACCCCAAAGAGCGGACCAGAACCGCTCCAACCTCCGAACGAATGCGGGCAAATCAAGCGTGCTTCAGCAAACAAAGACCTATCCATATTGCTGGTTACGGCGAAGCGGCTCACAATCGCACCAGGGCTCCCTCCCCAAACTGCAGCCCAACTGCGAGGGTCTGCGAGGCAAGTCGAGCGAAACGTCGAACAGAACGAAGATAACATTATTGATATTGTTCACTTCGGTCTTTTCTTGCGGGCCGCATATCCTTTCCTCAGTTCGTCTTCATTTTGTTTTGTTATCTTCTCTTACTCTTTGCGTGTCGTACTCTGCTGTTTCCTTTTCCCGCTCCCATCTTCTGCGGCTGTAGTCTTCAATCTCATCGGTTGTACCATGAGCAGCCGCCGGCCGGCACAAACCAATGGATGGCTTTGTGCCTTTAGTCACAAAACAAAGAACCGGTAATTCAAGGGGCCATGGGGAGTCATGGGAGGATCATGCGGACCCACGTCAGCAGCCACAGAGATTCCGGAACCCATAGCAATGTCACTGCCATAAGGCGATGACCAAAGAAAGAAACACCAAACAATTTCTTACCTATCGCTACCCGCGGCTTACCGGGTCGCAATCAAATTGTTCGTCTCCTATTGAAGCTTTGAAGTCGAGCCTTCGCTCTTGCATGATAAAGTCAGTTGCACAACGCGGTCACTATAGGTTTGTCGTCAAATCAAGTATCTAAGTCGTTTAGTATCCATCATTCGATGACGTAGCTAACAACTCAAAAGAAAATGATTGTAATGGAGTAGTAGCCTGCTTTCTGAACAACAATCGTATATGTTCACAAAAATGGCAAATGTCTTTCTTGGTAAATGATAGGATCATTCATCAAATATAGAGAACCCATTGTAAAAGCATTTTGATTCAAGTATAACGCTCATGCGTGCGTAACTGACACCAGTAAAAATATGAACCATACGTCGAATTATTAAAAAAAACATATCTCGGCAGATTATCTTTAGCAATGCTTTCTGTCTTTAAATGCTCTTGATTAGTGATGGGTGGTCCTGGGACGACAGTATAAATTGAAATTTTAGTGATAATAACCACACACTGTACTTTAGGGCATCATACATCTGGAACTTACCGCAAAGACTTAGTAAACAGAAACAAAGTTTTACAGGACTTGACACTTAGGCGGACAATATCGTGTTATTCTAATAGGGTTTCATTATTTTAACGCAAACTGATAGAAGCGTCCTTGCAAGAGACGTAGCCGTACTAATAGTAGTAGTAGTAATGATTTGCATTCCTGCTGCCAGAATTGTTGCAGTTTGCGACTGAAGAGCCACCTACCCAGTGACGGCCCACGATGCAATGAAGACGGGGACTTGCAAATGAAACTTAGCCCCAGGCGTCGACAGCCGTGGCTTACCCTCGAAAGGCAGTAGATTCCGGACAACCAGAAGCGCCTACATTGGCGCCTACGTACTATACAGCAAGAATACTGGTCGCTGCGTCGTCGCTACTCGTGTTGCAAAAGCAAATGTTGATGACAATTTCGCAGACGATGAGCCTCATTATACATACAGCAGGACAAAAAGCTCACGCCGCGAGATTTCTTTGCTAGCACAGAGTACAATGAGCACACGTCGTCCTTGCGGAGAAAAAAGCATTGGTGATAATACGTGTGCGTAATAATAATTTGAATGCCTGCCTACTAAGTTTTCCACTTTGAGGCCGAAGGCCAACTCACCCTAACGCCTAACATGTAATGAACACGCGAACCTAGCAAACGGAACTAAGCTTACATATATATATATATATATTTTTTTTTTTAATACTTTTTGTAAGGCTATTGCCCGTGTACGTTTTTTTTCATGTCATGGCTAATTTTAATCCACTCCGGCATTAACCTTGTCTAAATTGGAAACCATGCAAATCAATTTAAAGTGGCCGGTCTGGTCGAACCCAGTCGTCCCGAATGCAAGGCAAAGGCTTTGCCACTAAGCCATCTTGCTCGGGCAGTTATTTATTTATTCGTCAACTGTCACATTGAAGTTTAGCGACTACCAGGGGAGGAGGGGGGGGGCAGCAACGGCACGCTGGAAGCAATACATGTAATTCGCACTCAACACAGCATGGCAGTTTCCCGTTCCGAGAGGACGAGGTTTCAGACCCAGAGCCGCCCGGCCGACGACGATGGGAAGCGTAACCGTGGGCCGCCTGAACGTTGGAGGCGCATAAGACGTATGTAGAAGCTACCGCAGAAGTGCAGCAGCATCTCGCCGGCGAACCCAACCCGAAAATGGCATCGGTAGCGGCGACTCGAGTCAGCAACATCATGATAGGGAAGGCAGGCCGGCCGCAGGGAGGTCGAGAGAAAGCTAGCTGCCTCCGGCGCAAGCTGCCGCGGTTCACCCCCTTCGAGATGTAGCAGCGGCAGCAGCTTCCCAACCCGAGCCCCTCGCCTCCCCCTGCCTGCCAGCCACATTACATTCCCCATGAACCAGAAAACGCACACATTGTAAGGCCGCGATGGTAAGTGAAATCACCACCTCCACCGCTCCCCCTTTTCCTCTCTTACTGTCTCCCAGCCAACTTTCAATCTTTAGACGATGCTACAACAGGGGGTGCGTGTTTCGTACGCACAGGGGTTCGCGCGCGTACGGGACGGGACCTCTGTGGGGGCTGGCAGAAGAAGCGTGCCTTGCCGTTACGTCGTTTTGGCGCAACACGTTGCAAAGCTATTTATTGCAGCGTAAGATGTACTAAGAGAGAGAGAGAGAAGAAACGAGCAAGCAAAGAGGGGCGAGAGCGAGAGAGCTTCAAATAGTCGACTCAAAAAATGCTGATTCTGCGGAGAGCCTCAAGGACAGCCCAGCTTGGCGGGAGGACACGACAACGAAGGCCAAGAATGAGGAGGAAAAAATGGCATACTCCGTACGCCGCCGCCGCTCCACAGGTCGGTACGTGTCGTAGCGATGTGGTTTGAGAAAGAGAGATAGTATAGAGCACTCTAAGTAGACTGTAGAGAAAACGATACCAGTACGTTTCGGGAGAATGTCATGCGAAGGATTCAGCTCCTAAAACGCGAAGACAAGTCCATTAGAGCGTTCCTTCAGGCACCGAAGACAGTCGTGATTCGTGACTGCATACCTTAGTCCAGTAGGAATAGCAGCTAGTGTTTGGTAAATGTGAATATCTTCACGCCAATACTGCAGATCATAGAAGGCGGCACGTAAGCTCATACTTCTATACCAGCATACAGTTGGTCGCCTGCTACGCTTAAGCTACATGTTTTTGTTAGACGGGCGCAACTATATCGCAACGATGCATATCAACAAAAAAGAAGTGTACTTCAAGGCTTTACACTGGGCTGAGACCTCTTAGCGTCTGCTTTTATTCGTATGTGACTCTTCCCGGTACGACCGTAGAGATCATTCCGCTGAAGGTCGTCGTGGAGGGTTCCAGACATAACCGAACCCACCTGTTCGTAGCGTTAGGTGTCTCCAACACACTGGGCTTGCAGGCTGCTATTGACGCATGAGCATCGTGCATTGACAAAGCCTTCCAAACGCAAGAACGAACAGACTCGTACTTTTCGATCGCTGGTAGCAATACAGTATGGTGCAGCAGCTGAACGATCGGCAGGTATGCAAGCAAAAGGACATTTCTCTTGAGAATAGACAATAATCCCTACTTTTGAAAATGCCTATAGATCCTTTTTAAGTGTCTATGTATCCGTGCTTTTACGTTTAATGGTAGGCTCACATGGCCCGAAACGGTACGTTTTCTACGTATATTCAAGTTTGCTGTTATGTTTGGCTAGAACAATATTCTGGAATGATATAAGGGTTATCCATATCTCTTGAAGTAGTGCGCCTACGATAATGATATGATGCCGCGTTATCTCTGAGAAAGAACGAACATGTCTGCATTGACGCAATGATGGCAGCATCAACGGTCTTCAATACGGTTCCGAGTTTATTGGCGCCAACTGAGAGTTCGATCGTAGAGGTCAATATTGCAATTGCACTAGCAACGATTAAGCGACGACGACAAGCTCAAGACTCAGCAGTATCTAAACAACGATACCCGCTTTAAATAGACCCGCACGGCCTGCACTGCATCTGCGAAGTAACTGTGGGAGAACGAGGTGTAAGGCCGTGTCAATCAATGTTCGACACACGCAAAGACACTAGCGAATAGTCGCTATAGACGATTTAGAATTGCTTCAGGCGTGCAGTGCCTTCTTTTTGAGAGCAAAGAACCTCAAACCGCCATTCTACGTATTCTACATATATCTGTATATGGCCGTGCACGTATGACGTCGTGCAGTATCACACCCTATATCAGAGTTTGATAGGGTATGAAAAAGACTATAAACGACGACCCTGTGAAATCGGTTCCTATAAAAGTTAAGTTCTAACCTAGACCAAGTTGACTCAGGTAATACTACGACTATAGTTGCTATTATTTGCTGTAATACCTATTCGTTTAACGGGAGAACGCTGAGTCGCTGAGAGCATCAACGATCTGGTTTTACGAACTGGTACACCACGTTCTTCAGCAGACACAATAAGCTGCTAAAACCAGCTGACAAAAACAAGGATCACAAACAGTTCATCGTTTCCCCCCCTCCCACCTGTTTGAACTGCTTGTGGTCGTTTTGTGGCGGCTTTCGAACGAGCCCCACGGTACACTAGACCTGCACGAGTGAGAGCGTCTAGAGCGTGGAGCAACAATCGTCTAACCGGGAGCGAACGCCGGAAAAGATCTCGCGGCGCGGCGGTCAGCGAGGGGCCGGTCGTTAGTCAGCAAAAGTCGATAGCAAAACAAATTCGTTTACGAAGGCTGATACTGCTGTGGCCACAGCTGAGCGACGACCACGACAATAGCAAGCAACACTATAGCAGCAACTGCAACAACAAAAATAGCAACAACATCAACAACAACAACAACAACAACGGAAACAAAAGCGAGCACTCTGCAAAGAATGAAATGTAGAATAAGACGAACGAGAGGAAGCCAGGATAGTTGTTGTTTGTGGCGTGGCAGCACGAGTTGCAGTACTGGTTGTATTAGTCGTGTTGTTGTTGTTGTAGAGAGGGAAACGCCGATGAAAGTGGGCGCCTAGACGGTTGAACGCCATGTTGTGGCGTCTGTTGAAGGGTCAGAGCCACGCGAGCCGCCTGCTCTGCTCGCATGGTCAACCATGCATGATCGGACGGGCAGTAGCAGAAGCAGCAGCAGCAACATCATCCATTGAGCGGGCGATTCGGCAAGCACAAAATCCAACGCTAGCGCCGAAGCGCAAGCGGGTCTGGCGATTTTTGGTTTTCTTCCGCCAAGAACAGCAGCATCAACAACAACAACAACGACAACAACAACAAATCACTCGCTGAAAATGCATCTTCCGCTTTCTCTTCCACTACGTCTCCTGAACGGGTTTTGTCGTATCCTGTACACAGCAGCAGTGTAAACGCAAAGGATTTGTTTGGAGTGCAATTTTTGTTCTTTTCCTCAGTCGAATCCGACGCACACTTGGCGCTGAAACAAGACAACGACGAAGACGTCATCGGTATGCAATAACTGTGCATCCCCTTTAGAGGGTCGTGCAGGTCGTTCTTCGCTTCGAGGGAGACGCTCAAAACACACACGAACATCTGCATGTATGTATGCATGCACATAGCCAAACATGAGATGAGCGGCTGACCGTGGTTGCAAGTTAAATATGAGAGTGTCGTTATTGCGAAATACGCGCGCAAGAAGAGGAAGAAACCGACAGACCGGCTAGCCCATGACTCGCAATGAACCGTTGGACATCGGAGAGCATGGAGGAAAAGGAGAAGAAGAAAAAGAAGAATGACGAGCCTGTCAGGTCAACGGTATAGCGTCAATGGGGGTAACTAGTAGCTGTCCCTGTAACCTGCCATTCCTGATCTTCGGCCTCATCCTGGTCATATCCGGACCTTGCCAGTCAAAACGCTGTTACATGACCAATAATACACGGCCGCCAATGACCGGACACCAGAAGCGGCGGCAGCGGCAGCAGCAATACCACTGCTACCACAGCCACAAACGCCAGCGCCATTTGTCACGCGGTAGTTCCACTGCCCCCTAGCAGTGCATCGACCTTCGCCCACCCCCAAGTGTTACCCACCTACAATTGCCTTCGAGAGGAACGACACGGTACGAGGTCCGCTATCCGAATGACACGCAGCGGAGGAGAACATTGAGGCTGTATGCCGGAGCCTGCCGACGCCCTTACCTGCCACCGAGGGGAGACACTTTTCGACTGGCCTTTCGACGAGCGCTAGCGGACAGGAGCTCGGAGGGTAGTGGGCCAAAGATCTGCCTGCCCAGCTTCGGTCCTCCTCAGCCCGAGCTGAGGCTCGAACCGCCTTAGGGGCTGCCACCGTAATGCCATTTGGCCACCGGGACAAAATCTGGCACATATCTTCACGATAGGGGGAGGGAGGACACGTTGTGTGATACGCTGATGACCTGCTCTCGGTATTAGCTACCACCGCAGGCTTCCATCTCATCATCCTCGTTCGCAGGAGGCAATAGAGCGGGCTTCGGCAGCAAGGACGGCCGAACGCTATTGGCAAAGCCGCAACTACTTCATGACGCTCTTTCTTATCCCTAATATATATATATATATATATATATATATATATATATATATATATATATATACGTTATCGCCTCTAGGCGCGATGACATTCTGGACGCAAGGTCTGACCACATTGCCGACTATGCAGTGCAAACCAATGTAATGAGTAGTCACATATTCAGCAAGTGACAATAAGAAATCATTGTAGTATTAGTAGCAAGGGAGCAGCCAGAGTGTTCACATTGACTCAAATGCACTGCAAGACAAATAGTGCTAGAATTAGAAGAATATTACCTGGAATGCATTCATTGTCCACCAGATTGACATTACGCCAATATAATACATTGCATTGAAGACGCAGTGAGGCAGTGTATTGATTCAATTAGGTGTATGATAATATGGGCCAAGTTACATTGTGGCCTAATCAAAGAAGGAATACATAAGCTTGGACTGGAAGAAGTGCGGTCGATGTCAAACTAACCGTACAACAGCAGTCGCAATCATAGTCAGCGCGATTATCCCTTTAACCTATTCAAAACACTACGAAATCACGTTTAATTTGCCCCGAACTAAGAAGCCCAACGCACCTTCAGTGTACACACTCAACCGCTCAGTGAACCCCTAGAGACTACAACATTGACTCATTCAGCCAACAGACAATATCAATGCCACTGAAAGAGCTATCCGGTGAGCAATTCAGATTGCATGCGCATGGAAACTGCTACGCAAACCCACTTCGCAAAATCCATGCTTTAATGAAAAATGCAAGGCCATAAAATTAATCAAACGTAGTCACAAGGATGTTAGCCCGAAGGGGCTAAGATTAAAGTAAATCCATTAAATTAAACAAGCATATAGCCTCAATCAGCCCGTGACTCGCGTACAACAAAGTAGTACGAAACCATGGATACTCCTCGCCTCCACGAAATTCATTAATTAACGACAGTGAAGGGATACTTTATTTTACGTGCCCATACAGTGGTGACCTTATACTACCACCGAGGGAGAAAACCTATGATTACCAAGAAGTCACAAAAGAAGAGGCCGTCAAAGTAATCAAATAAAAACACAATGGAAAGTCTGCGGGCTCACGCAGCAAATTGTGTATGAACATATTCAAACAAACATTAGTATTCTGTGTTTGCCATTAACTAAACCGTACAACGCATGCCTACATAGCCCCAAAATACCAGCGAAATTGAAAAAAAAATCCAACAAATCACCGCGCAATTGCACTAATTATTGTTCTTTATAAAATGTTTTTTTACTTGTTGGAGTTGGCTTTGAAGACGCCGCAGGCCCATAATTACTATAGCCAACAACATGGATTGCTAGAAAGACGATCTATGTCTGACGCGGTTGCCTTTCTTTGAGACCACGTAAGTAGCCGCCAAAGAGATGACAGATGTCGCTTTTATCGATTTTAAAACTGTATTCGACTGCGTTAGAAGAGAAACTCCGTGAAGTACTTCGGACCCGATTTTCTAGGAAGGGAACTATTTATACGCATCATGCTGCGGAAAACCATGGATAAAATAAAATCTTACACCGAAAAAGCGGACGTTGGGCTTGCCAAAGAACGCCTCGGCGACGCTTGCACTAGAATTACGGCGCAAACAGACATTAGTGGAAGATTCAGTACTCGACAAGAGACTGTTCAGTAAACAAACCATAGCAGCCTACAGAGAATTAGACAAAATCGTAACGTGGCAATAATGGCATTTGCTATGGGCCTATATGTCGATGGCCTGCTTTTTTGAGTAGTAGATGTAATTTGTCATCACAGAGAAGCAGACCTATTATATGCCGAACAACATGGCAGTGTTACGAACACCTCATATTCTTAAAACGAAATTGTTATGAGGTCGACGAGTGCGAACATAGACACTGTGGAGAGGGCAATATCTACTACACACTCAATTGGTCGTTTATCGAAACATCTTCACTATATTCAAGTGTCAACAACATTGTTAGCCTACAAAATGATATATGGACTATTGTACTATACTACCAATTGCCGGCGAAGAAACTTAAAACAGTATTTGTTGCTTATACACGTTCCATGCAGAGGTTTCCTCGAAGCAGATGTAAAAAAAATGCACAATCGTAGCTGGTGGCCCTTAAACGTTATGCACCTTTGGGCCAACATATACGGCTTTGCATATAGGGAGCGTTATAATATACTCCCTTCCTATTCTGGAAAACAAGGTTTTCTGATAAAATATATATTACTTAGTTTAAATAATATGAATTAAAGTGGTGTTTGATGCCTGTTAGTTTTTGTTTAAAGTAAAATATTACAAATAAAACACTTCTAATTGTTCCGAAAATGGTGCAAAAATGTGTTTTTATGCGTAGGCATCTTTGTTCCTCATGCATTATTAAATTGGGTTGAGCAATGTCGTGCTGTTTTACTCGTCTGCTAGAAAAAAAGCTAAAATAAATCCAGCATGAAGAAGAACACGCTAAAGAAGGCTTTTCCTATGCGCACAACATTGGACCGCGTGCACAGATCGGCATTGCGTGCAGGCGACCTAGAAGGTTTGGATTCACGTGCGACAGTATCTCGTCGACAGCACCAGCACGCGGCACAGCACCTTGTCAAAACAATGCTACGGAATCGACGCTACTAATACGAGACATATGTTAGGCAACACCGCAGCGAGAGAACGCTCAATGATCAATGTCTTGTATTTCAATTGAAGATAATATTGCCCACAAGTGAACGGAAAACGTATATATATATATATATATATATGTTGTATGGGATTTATAGAGAATGAACAACGAATCTCATGTCACAGTATTGGCGATTACTTGTTTAATTATATGAGCGTTACCATGAAATCTGCAAACGAAATGCGAAAATGGCTTTAAATGTCACGGCCGGGTCGAGCCCCCCCCCCCCCGTTAACTCTTCAGCCTTGGTGGCCTAACTGGTTACCTCTCTCATCCTATTTCCTCCTATTTTATCCGCCTTCCGAATTTCTTTCGTATTTGTTCGACGTCGCAAGGACTACTACACCGCACTCAACCGCAATGACGATTGACTTGCGGCACGTCCGGCGTTCACCTCTCTTTCCTGCTCACTGCTTCGCTTTCATCGCAACGCTGTCATCTATCCGTCTCAACCTCTTTATTTCTCTCTCTCTGTCTTTGCCCTGAAATTCTTCTTCGTCGTCGTCCAGTTTCTCCCCTGGAAGTGGTCGCAGTGATTGTGGCAGGGAGGGAGGGGAGGGGGATTGCAGGTACCGCGGGATCCAGACTGCCGGAGGTTCCATGCAAAGGCAGGCCTCCATCAGTCGTTTAGCAGCACTGACAGAACAATCTCTGGCTGCAGACTCATCCCCATCTCGTTGGTGGAATCATTGGCAGTGTGTAACGATTTTCGCCTATCGACCGCTCGATACGTTTTGGCCGTCACCGTCACCGACTCCACTACCACCGGTACAAGTTTCCTTCGACAAAGCTCGCCTCATCCCAACTTGCCTGGTCTCCTTCTGCCCAGTACGCTGCTACAGAACGAATGACGCCGACACACGAACAACAACAACAACAGTGAAGCGTGATCGAACCTAAGCGAGCGCTCAGAGAGCGGAAGGCAGAGGGGTGTCGAGCAACCTCACATGCTATCAACGCAACTTTGATGAAAACAACTTTTCCATTACGAGCTCCTTTTAGCTCCCACCATCACCTCCGTGCTGGCCAAAGCTTCTCTTCACACTCTCCGGCTGCTGCTGCTTCTGCTGCCCCCTCCCCCCCCCGTCTCTGCTGCAGTGACCAACAACTCATCCCTTCTCCCTTGTACACTCTATCCTTCTGTCGCTCTCGTTGTGACTCCGATTCCGGCCATTCCCAGACGACGTTCTCTGTATTCTTTCCTTTCATTTTTTCCTTCTTTGTATCGCGCATGCTCTCTTTCTCTTTCCTTCTTTGAATCTCCCGGTCGGTCGGTTGGTCACTCAGTATCCCGGTATACATCCTGCTTGATTTCTTTTCCTCCCTTGGAGACTGGTGGGGGTGCTGCGGCTGCTGCTTCCTCTACTACAAAGCGCCCCCCCCCCCTCCCACTCTCCATATATAGCCACACTGCCCGCTCGCCATTGGAAGCTATTGATGCTCTCCTGCAGGGTTTTGCTCCGGCCCCCTGCTCATACGTCTGCGTCGTCGTCGTCGCCGTCTGGCTGGTCTGCCTCGTTGTCTGGCAGCGTGCCGCATCAGCGTGTCGCGCCCTCCCGCCGCCCCTGTAGGGGCAGGTCGCGCCCCCAACCTTTCGCTCCCCCCGGCGAACGAGGGCCAGACGGCCGCCAACGAACAAAATCGACGACAGCTATAGAGAAGACTGGCGATGCTAGCAGAGATTTCTTGTACTAGTTGTTACTATTACTACTACTACTACTACTGTAGCAAGCAGCAGCAACTACAACACTACTGAAAGTACTGCGACAACTACTACAGCTGCTCTGCTGCTGCTGGTGGTGGTGATGCTGTTTCGAACGCTACTGAATCAACCACTGCCACAACCTGGCCACCACCATTCTACATCTAACTCTGTGCAGCCGATTTCTTCCGTCTGCCAATGAGCCCATGTGAGCAAAACGCTTAGACGGCGACGAAGGCAGTGACGACGACGACAACGACGTCGACGAAGAGGAATCGCGGATGAACGCTTCACCTTACGCAGAAAAATGCAGTAAAAGGCCGTCCCCTGTCGTTGCTGCTCTGTGTCGTCGAACACTGACGCCCGCCGCCGACAGCGAAGCCTGTGGGTCTGCCTGTGGTCCCTTGTTCGCTCTCTATAGTTGGGCGATGGAAACTCGGAGACTCGGATGGAAGAAGGCGAGGGGGGGCAAAGAGGACGCTGCCATTGTGAAGGGAATGAGCGAAGAATCTAGAGACAGGCCAATACATTTCAATAAAGCGATTCGTCCGTCCGTCCGTCTCTCAGCTTTAGCCTTACTCATGTGCCCTATTTGAGCGTACTGAGGACGCACCGGAGCTCTCCCGTATATACAGCTGACTCGCACCCGGGCTCGTGTGTGTGTGTGAGAGGGAGGACAACTTGCAAACAGGAGACCAACCTAGCTCGATGCTACGCGCTGAAGAGTCAGCAATGGCCTATTTGGACGACTGTCAACTCTATTTGTATTCTTCATGATGAGGTGGACAGGGGCAAAATTAAATTCAGATAGTGACAACAATGATAATGGCGATGATGATGATGATGACGATCAGATCTGAATGGCCGTTGAGCATTGCACACTAAATAGCATGGAATTGAAAACGAGCAAAACAAATTTAAGACATCGCAAAGATATAGACGATGGCCACATAGCATATGCATAAATAGAGTCTGGCTCTTTCAAAAGTTTTAATGCGTGTCGACAATGAGTCGCAAATTCGGCGCTTAAACGCAAAGTCTCTACTGGAAAAGAAAGTCTACAGAAACGTCTGTATAACTTTTGTTACCACCGTTAAAGTATTGCACATGCATATGTACATGCGCATGCACCATAATATCGCGCGTAGTTTAAATTGGCTTTATCGCTAAAAGCGGCTAAGAAGTTATAGGATAGATCGACCAGAACTACAATTGCCTAACTTGCTGTGGAGTAGAAGGCGAAGCAACCCATTGTCAGAACTTTGGCTCGTTTCAGTAGAATAGTATGCCTTAATTTCCTAGGGGAGCCACACAGCGTAGCCTCGTAATCAGCTGTACGAAGGGTGTGATAAGCATGGCGTCGGACGACAACATTCGACCCATTACGCAACGACCTACCCTTGAGTGTAAGCTTACTTAGGAATATCCACAAATGTTCCTACCGTCGGTCTTTACGACGATCCCGGCAATAGCTTTCTTCTATTATTTTAACCATAAATTGCTATAGGTGCTACCTAGAGTAGTCACAGTGCGTACTACGGTGGACGTTTCGTTAGCGTTTCCACGCTGCCATTAAATCTAATACTTTTCCCACTCGCTCCCACTCGTCTAGACCACAATTCCTATTGAAGAGTCGCCGAGATGTCTTCAAGCCGGCTTTGTTTTAAAGAAGTTTGGGGTGGCAAACGCATTTGTGTACAGCTGCGTCCTCGCGAAGGAGGAGGCCGCTTTCCTTAGGCACAAACAGCGACAACAACAACAACATCATCATCATCATCATCAGCAGCAGCATAAACAACAATAACAAACAAGACTGCCAAATGGAACGGAGCATAAATAGGGCGGCAGCGCAAACCAGATCTGAACGCTATTGACAAAACAGACACATTCGTGGTGACATCCGGAGACCCTTGGCGGCGCAACATCAGTATCCGCGGCAGCAGAAACAGCATGGAGGCTGAGCCAATTCGCCACATCCCCCGTAGCCGTCAAAAAACGGTTCCAAGCGAAATTTGATCTGTGATCTTCACGTTGTGTATATCAATGCTACATACACACACACAGACACATATACCGACACAAAACATCAGCATACACATATAACACGTGTAAATGATTTGGTGCACAAATCGAAGACGGTCGCTGTGTCACAGCTTCTGCCTTGTCCCCTTCGACCGTTTACCTCCGTGGCGAAGATGTGGCCTTATTGGCTGTTGTTATTGTCGTTGTTGTGCGTGTTCGCTTTGTAACTGTTGTTGTTCTCGTTATTGCTCATGCTACCGCCGTTGCCGCCTACAAACACTCCGTTAGTCTGTCAGCAGGCCGACAGATAGGCATGCAGGCGTCATTTGCCATTCTCCAAACGGCTGATGTCGTTGTGCCTTCCAAGTCCTTGGCTCCAGCCTCCACAACTTTTCGGGCCTCTTCACCACTCTCCTGCCCAGCCCCCCCCGCCCTCCCCCCCACACTCTATTCGGCTCCTGCCCCTCTTGCCTCACTACCCTTGTTTTCGCCTATGGCCGCCGAAGTAGCTCCTTTCCTCCTTTACCTCCTTTAGACAGACAAACAGACCCCGCTGAAGTCGCTGCCAAGCTGTCCCAGTCGACCGGCTCGGCATAGGCTCTCTGGGTGCCGCTACTTAATGCGCCCTTCGCCGCTATGGGCTCACTCTTATTTCTTGTTCTTCTTCCTTTCTGCTGCTGCTGCTGCGCTTCCTTCTCAGTCTCCCTCACCCTGCTTTGGGGTGGTCCTTACGCTGCGGGGAATGAGCCACATGATAAACAGGCAGATCCAGCGATTCAGCAACCGACGATGGACAGAAGGGCGCGTGGATAGACGACAACACGGCACAAACCGGGACGCTCCATACGTCGCGGTCCTCTTGCCCATCTTCTTGCACGACTGCTTGCCTATCTCAAGCTCACCGACCAACCGACCGACTGATTCACTCACTCACTAAAAGTGATGTCACAGTCAAAGTGCATAACAAAGAGATGTATATAGATACTGGCGTTTCACTCTCGCATGCGTTCCCTCTCTAGATTCTTTTTCACACACTGTCTCTCTCTCTCTTTCTCTCTCTCGCTCGCGCGCTCTGGTTCGTGTTCCTTGAACCCAGCCTCCCCCCTTTCTATGCTCGTTCACTTGAGAGCAGGGCAGCCTCAACCCGCTTCGGACTACTCAGTCGAACACCAAGCACGGCCACGGAACGAACCAGCGCGTGCCCACCCGGAACTACGTGCTAGCGACAACACAGTATCATACGCACTCTGTGCTGGCGCTACACAGTAATGGCGACCACCGGCTAGCCAGCCAGACAGCCAGCCAGCTATCTCGTGAAGGTGGCTTCGGTTCGTAGTATGTCTGCTTCGAGAGGACGGCCATGTGTAAGTACGACACGTCTGTCGACCGCAAGGAAAAGTAACGACGGGAGGCAGACGAAGAAGATGAAGAAGAAACAGAACAAGAATAACACAACAACCCTACCAACCATAACAGAATCAACACTTTTACACCGGGAAAATGGACTCCGGAGTTCACTCGCGGCACGGCGCGGCGCTACCATGTTTCTCCATGCGATGGTCGACCCTCGGCCCGGTTTCGCCATCCTGTCCGGGGCAAGCAAGCCCTGCTGAAAGGGGCACAGTAGCCGGCGAGTGCCAGTGCAAACGTAGTAGGCTCAAGCTCGAGAGGCTGAACAATAACTGGCATCGAATTGGAGAATTCGATGTGGCGTACAGTAGTGGGGTGCCGCCAAATGCTAAGCAGCCACGAGCAGCAGCAGCTCGACCACCCCACGAGACCATACCACTATATACTCTATCTCGTAGCCTCGTATTGCAAATGGGCCGTCGCCGAGACCACGGCGGCCACGACCGCCAGCATTGCGCGCGCCCTACAAATGTGAGAGCTCCTCTGCCCTAGCTGAGCACGTGTATGTGTATATGAGGTTAGGAGAAAGACGAAGCCGCAGGCGGTGGAGCTGAACCGCCCCCAAGTTGGAGTAGATCAACCAGGAACTGACTGCGTATGAGTGTGTGTCCGAGCGCGAATATCAACAGCAACAACAAAACAAAATAACAAAAGTCTGCCAAACTAGGAAGGTGACCAATAGCGGGTATGTTCTCGCCAATAAGCACTGCTGAGTCCTGCTTCATATGTATGTATGTATATATATACATACATATATGCTATTATTGTTGTTCTTGGCCTGGTATGTTCCACCGTGCCGTACCTTTGGAACTCAAACAATCATGCCTTTATGATAAAATAAAGGATATAAGTATAATACCAATTAATGTTGTTGGCATTACTAGCCTTAACGCATCTATGAGCCGAACTACGTTTGCATAATAATAATAATAATAACAACACATGGATTGAGTATACACGATAGTGGCAGGGTAACGTGTGACGTACAATAAGTCTACGCAATACACAGGACGATTCCATAAAACTGACTGATTAAACGCCACACCTAAGATGTTCAGTAAGTTCATTCGGGCCATATGCATTACCCGACGGGTAGCCCTGATAGACTAGGTCTGGGGCGTTATGCAGTCGGTCCGGAATCAGCGACAGTCACCTATCCGTTCGACTATTAGCGTTGGCAGTCCTCGAATTGACCACGACAATATGGCAATATGTACTCCCTGCATATATATTTCATATTGTATGCATTGCGCCCCATTATCAACCAGGACCAAGGAAATGTTACTATAGGAAGTTTACACATTTAACAAACTTTCCATTTACGAGAAAGGTAGCAAGGGCATCACATGGAGATACACTGGAATGAGATTTATAATTACCCCCGCAAAAGTAGGTTGTTGGGTCACTAATGCCATTTACATTTCGCATGCAACTTTTTGAATGTTGTTGGTCGACTACGCCTCATATAACAGGACCAAAGGAGGCACACATAAATTCTCGCTGACGTGTTGACACACATAAATTCTAACTGACGTGTTGAGCTGAACGTTAGAGCGGACTGAGAACTGCAATTGCTGATACAGCTGCTGCCACTGGCCCTGTGGCTGCCACAACCACGTGCAGAAAAAGACCCGCGCAACGAAATCTCTCGAGAGATGCGTCGGAGACGAAACACAGGCATACTTCGCAGTATCGCATCCATATGCCATACGAATGATGTTTCGTTTCTCCGGTTGAGAGAAATGGTTGCTCTGTTACTCAAATATTAAGGCGCCTATTGATGCCCATATTTATGTAACAGCGCCACACAGACTAAAATGGGAAGTTAGTTAGCGAACGACTCGAAGCGGGTTGGCGTTCTGGCACGTAACGAGCAGAACACGAGACGAATGAATAATGCGAGCGGGTAGAGGTACTTTTCCGCCGGTTGATGACGACATCTGTAAGTTCCCATGGAAGTGGGCGATCACGCCCCCCGGAACGATACCGTCGACTGTCAACTGACAAGAGCGGGCGGGCGGGCGAGCGGGGGCACTTCACCAGCACGGAGGTATGTCAGCCCTGCCAGCCCTCAATTGAAGTTTAGCAACTTGTCATCGGCTCATCATCGACACGGCCCGCTCATTGGGCGTCACTCGCTTTCTCGTTAGTCGTGCTCGTGAGTATAAGCAGGCAAATTTCCCAACTGTTGCGTTGATAGGCGCCGGTAGCGCCCTTATCAGCGCCCTTCGACAACCCACGGGGTCCGATCCCATCGGCCTGCAACGGTGCTACATCTACTTCACTTTGAATTGTAATTACATCATTACCTGTCGGTTTGCCTGCCTGCCCAGGTGTCCATGTTTTGACAATATCCTCTGATGATTATGCCCGTAAACGAGATTGGAGACTGGGTACGAAGCGAGAGAAGCAGAAGAAGAAGGGCAACGTCGGCGTTATCAGGGGAAAAGGAAATAAAGCGAGAAATGAATACGATCCGAAAATAGGGCAATAGCGAAGAAAAGTTGTGTTTATGTTAATATCGATCGTTCTCGCATCGCCTAACATGCGTACTGTGGTTTTGATCCGTAAAATCCGTAGCCGTAATAACTGTGCCCTAAACAAATGATGTCTTACTGCTATTTGACCGAAAGTTGTGTGTCTCCTGAGGTTGGCAGCGGCCACACAAACACGATAAATTAAATCGGCTATCGTCTATCTGCAGGCGACATTCATGGTGTCATCCGTTTGGGGGGTAGGCCGTCGCAGCTACCGCACAACTGAATCGCCTCATAATTAACGGAGCTTCGCCGGAACAGCTGACACCAAAACCACCTGCACCCCTGTATCTAATACCCCGAGAAGGACACCCGTCCCCAGCCACTGAAATGATACAGGCTGACTTCCTCTGCAGGCTGTGTCAGCACGGCAGAATCAGACAACGCGACGCGGCAACGAGCCCAATATAAACTGACACCGCACGCATACAACATAGCAACTTAAACGCATATGCACGCTATTACAGAGGCACACATACAAGGCGATAAAATGAGGAAATACGAAAAAAAAAGCACTATTGCACTATTGGCAAACTGATATTCTCAGCGGTGGCAACAGAAGCAGTCAGAACAACACTGCAATACTAACATTCGTAGCAACGAATGCCGGGGACATCCGCATGGTAATTCAGAAGCTGTATAAGTTTCTGTTAAGTTCCACATTTGATGTTATTTAGGTCTTGCCGGCATTTGAACACGCAGTTTACTTTTCGCACAATGCCTTCAGCAAACAGAGAGCAATAGTACTATATTATAGAACAGTGGTTAATATCAGGGCGCACCTGCAACCCAGAGCATCTTGCTCTGGTAAACTACCGACGCTCACTGGCCTGTAGCCGTAACAACCCCTTGACATACTCTGAGTAGAGACAGACAATACAGACTCAAACTTCCACATGTCTCGGTTGGCTTATCATGAGGTGAAGGGCTGCCTTGGCTAAGGCTTCCCGTTCGCGGGTGTCATCAACATTTACGGTCATGGGCAGTATCTTGGCGATGGTACGCGATTCCTGCACTGTGATTTTCGACGTTTATAGTTCTAAAACGTTGCGGACTTATCCGCGTCGACAGGCCGGAAGAATTACCCTGTTGCCTAATTAGGTGTCACATCGCATTCACGCGAGTTACATCTGTTCCAATGAGACTCGAGCGCCATTGACTTGGCGTATCGTATCCAACCCGCGACAGTACAGTACTTATACACATATACACCCTCGTACATACCTACTTAGTATACATACGCGATAGTAAGAGAGGCAACAGAGCATGGAGACGTGCATGGACACACAGGGAGCCCGAGACTGTTGGAGGAATTAAAATTCGACCTTCGGTCAACCGTTATTCGGACTACCGACGTTGCTCAACGCCAGATGGCAATGCATCTACAATACATCGGAAACTTATGCCAGTGTGTCGGTTACGTCGTTCTCGGCTGGCACATCGATATTTAGTGTCTCGTATGGTCTATTCGGCTGACGACATGGCTTAGATGGCTTATCTTGCCATCGCCGTTGCACGTTGCACACTATACATTCGACCTTAAAGAAAACAACGCTAAAACTTACCGCAAAATACTCGTGTGACCACTGATAATGCAGTTATATTCCAGTTGTATCCAAAACGAACACATTGCGTATACTTTCGCACTTGCGATACAACGTGCTGCATTTTGTATGGATATCAAATACTAATTCGCACCTCCTCGTTGCCTCATTTCCGACTAATTCGATTACTACTAAGCCGTGGAAGCAACACAACAAATAGACGTGGGCCCTAATTGCAGATGACTGATTGCCTAATGAATGCCCTTATTTATTAACAAACAGACGAGTTGACGAGTACATATGGACACTTACAAGAAAACATCCATGTGCACAGTACAAAAAATAGCATAAAATACATTAATTAATATACCAACAGAATTAAACAGTGAGGTCTCATATTGTTGACGTAAATTGTGTGAAGTAAAATGCACACTCTAGCTCGTAAGAAGCATCGCTGTACTAGATACATAATATGTGAAGCGTAGTTGTAAGGATACATAGATAGTATAAGTTTGTACTGCTCTGATAACAACGAACACTACAAAAACAACAATAAAGTAGAATAATATCGCAAGCAGCACATAAATGCTTATATATATATATATATATATATATATACAAAGTCTCCTTTATTGAAAAGGGGGCGTTTTTTATGTATAGATATATAGGCCATAATTTTATTTAACTCATAACGGGGTGTAAACAATTGTCCCCCACTATTATATATATATATATATATATACAGCAACAATAGCAACGAAATCCGACTTACTGTGTACGCTTAACACGGCGGGCTGGCTGAACGCGACGCCATTCCGATTTCTCGCTATACAGCGGTAGGGACCGGCGTCGACGTGGTCGACGGCCTCAAGGCGAAGCGTGCCGTTTGCCAGAACGGTCCACGCGCTTCCCTCGATCGTCGTGTGAAGGCTGCGTCCATCGCGTTGCCACGTGACCCGGGTCTCTTCCCGCTCGTCCCGATCCCGTGTTATTGATGACGACGGTGACGACGGCGAAGACGACGAAAACGGCGCTGATAACGGTGGCGACACCCCATTCGCCGGGGGTAGCAGTCTGACGCCGACCTCTGCGCCGGCCGCCGAGAAACTCGAGCCGGCAGTTATCGTAGAAGTCGCATTGGTCAGGGATCGCGATGTTCCCATCGGCGTTGTTGTGTTGTCGTGGTCAAGTTGCTGCCGCTGACCGTGACACAGGCAAGTTAGAGGCAAGCCGAAATGTGGACGCGGTGCTCCTCGCGGCGCCATGGCCATCATCTCCGGGCCCGCCTGGCACCGCAACCAGCGACGGGGGCGACGTCTGGGGTTGTGGCGGCGTAGGCGGGGGTGGTGGTCCCGCCACAGCCTCCGCCGCCCCTGTGGGTGCGGGTGTCGGCGGAATGAACGAAGACGGCGCTGACAGCGTCGAGACGATGCAGTGCAGCAGCACCCTATGACCCTGTAGTGCTGTGGTGTTGCGCGGTCCCTCGATGATACGCGGTTCTGAAACGTATCCGCATTGCCAAACAGATTCTCATTAGTTCGTTGTCGTTACCACTGGCCAGACGGATCGGCCAAAATGCGTACAGATACAGAGACAGACGGACATACATGCATACATATATAGATAGACAGGCAGGCGCATGATTAAGCCGGCTTCACATAACTTGCCGTGCAGATGTAGGCTAGATTGCAGCGTTTGGTTGGTTGTCTTCTCACACGTTGGTTTGCAATTATTTGAGATCAATGTAATATTTGTAATAATGTATTCATTTTGGAAATCGGTTCACTATATATATATATATATATACCCATAAATATACTCCAAACATGTTTGTTATCCCAGTGAGTATACTTCTTTCATATTTTGTGGGTCAATTCTGATCATAGGATTTGTCGTCTGATAGAACTCCATTGATCTGATGATATGCTCCTCTTCCACCCCTGTACGGAGTACTGCCTACAATTGGCAGTACTTCGTATTAGGTGCACGGGAGTATTAAAATAATACTGTGTCCAAATCAAATGCCTACCGCGCTCTCGAGTGAGTTCGGCAAAATGCATCTTCTGATGCCTCGCATAGGAGGAATCGGTCACAAGGGCCAAGTAGTCAAAGGATATGATTACCTTTATAATCTGGGAACTCATTTTGTCATAAACGTTCCCTGGAAAATTGTTACGGACTATGGACAACGCTGTGTTTTTGTCGCGTCTCTTCTCCCGCTAACACTCAGTAAGTGCCTGGCAACGCCTTACAACAATTGTGTGTTGCTTCATTTGAATTAGCAACACAAATTTGTTCAGCCTTATCATTAACTTAGTACCTCATGCGCCTCCTTCTCTCTCTTCAAAATGTCGTTATCTAGTACTAAAATGTCCCTTTGTGTCTCGCAGAGCGTAAAATCTAATTGTCTACTCTTGTCACAGCTTTCACCTGCTTTTCTCAACAGGGCTATTGACCAATACACGACGAGAGCGCAGCGCTGCTCTGGTGTTAGACGCTGTCTAGCCAGCCCTAATGTGTTCAAGACCACTTTACTACGGCCTACGATTCTCGAGGCATGACGAACACCGAATGGACCGTAACGGCATCTGCGTCTACATCGCGGTCTGGTTCGGTTTATATAACGCATTCTTTCCTGCCTCTGTTTTATTCCTCAGTAAATGCATTGTTTCCGCAATCGTTTAAACACCCGCTATATCTTTATATATATATGCTATCGCGGGTTTTCGAGCCTGCTCTTATATATACTATTATATATATATATATATATATATATATATATATATATATATATATATATGCACTACAGTGCACCATACTAGGCATACTAGGCAAAAAATACAAACGTTCTGTATTTTGCGCATAAAAAGGATGCCCGTCGAATTTACGTTTGGTTCTAAAGCCGCAAAACACCGCATACGTTTTTTTTTAAACTGCTGCCTTTTAACCACTAATCCGCTTATTATCTAGCTAAGAGTCCTTGTTAGAGACGTCCAAGATGACTTATTGCCACTGTTCCCAATTAAAATCGCAAGCAAGCTTTCGCATAATGTCAACGTATCTCGAGGTCACCTAGCTTGCCGTCGACATCCTGACGGCAGTGCTTTAAATTCCGACGGAGCACAAAAGCGTATACTGCTACAGAAGAACACGGAGCTTATATACATCGCAGAAATCCAAGAAAAGGTTGAGCTTAGACGCTTAGCCCCTAACAAGATTAGCGCTTCCCGGAAAGCACATTAGAAATCTAGCTGAATGTGTTGAAATACGAACAAGCGAACCGAATCTGTCTGCTAGTAGAGCCGATTTTGGAGACAACGTCCGATCCTGTGTTACTAATGAAAAGACATTCATTTACGGGAAATATAACCGAAGAACAAGAATTTGACCGACGCCCATATATATATATATATATATATATATATATATATATATATATATGAGTACAGAAGTATGGCTTTCAGATGTTTATCATGCCTTAGTGTAATTCAGGCTTCCTCGAAAGAGCTTCAGGCGGGCTTTTTTGATGACTGAGTTGAGACCGATTAGGTCTCCATCTTCCCTCCAAATAGCTATCGACTGAATCTACGAGCTCTCCGTAACGCTAAATCAACTTCAGTTGTGACGGGCGGAGCGCAGCCCTTCGTGCTGGCACCCGTTTAGTGCACTAACTGTCGACTGACTTGAGTGTTCCTTCGCCGTTCACCCTCACGGGCATCACTAAATAAATGATGTCATTAACTCTCTACGCGTCTTCGCGTCGATCGCGAACGAAGGAACGAAACAAATTCAAAAGGATAATGATATAATATATCGATACGGCGGCAGCGACGACACCCTTGCACGTTGTGCAGGGGCGCGATGGGAGGCAAAGAGGGGATTTATCAACGTCTTAGCGACCGTCTAAGCTCGTGATCCCGATAGCTAACAATGGGCCCTGTTTACGGATGACACACATACACACCTCAGCTCGATCAGAAACCGGCCAGTGCAGGCGGCCGATTTTCGTGGCGCTCAGCCGAAGACTGCAGGTGCAATCATAGGAGAACGCAAACGCGAACTAACCAAGCGTTGTCGCAGCTGTACGGCGACTGGTACAGCGTGTGGGCCTGCGACCGACGCCCGCCCGATAGTTTCATGAAAAGGGCCCTCTGTCTCCCCAAGCCCGAGTTCTTCCCCCCCCCCCCTCCCCGCACCCCTAGTGAGAAGACGTGGGGCTGAATTACACTGTCCTCCTCCTATTCCTGCCGACCCCGGTTCCTTCGTCCGAAGGTGGAAGCGGCAGCAGCGGCCCGCTGCTGTGTAGGCAACGGAAGGAGCACACCAACCAACGTATGGAAGCGGGGTGAAATTCAGATACATCGATGGAATAATGTTCCTGACAGCAGCGAGCGAGGCTGAGCGGCGGTTCTCTAAGAAGCAAACGCCTTGCGCGCCGGCAAGCAGGTCTTGGCAAGCTCTTGCCCAGATCTTGTGGAAGATCCATCCCCTTTTCCCTATCGGCGGCTGACCCACCCCCACCGCTGTCTCGGCGGCAAGTGAGGAAACGAACGCGGTGCTGGCGCCTCTGCCCATGTTGCTACAAAGCACATCGGCTACGTCTTGTCGGGGCTGGTTCGACATTTTTCAGCCGAAACTGAGAGCCACGGGCCGAAACTCGGAGAGAGTAGCGGAGGAGCCGGCGGTGGGTATGACCGACCCACCCACGGCCGTCGCAAGTTCCATCTCGCGCTCGATTTCTCAGAACAGGACCCTCTTCTTTAGGCAGAACCTACGCCGGCAACGCCAGCATGGTTCAGCTCGTTCAGCTAGCAAGGACGACGTTAGATTCTACGCTCCGCTCGAACCGCTTCGACTGACTAGCGCGCAGAAGACCTTTTAGGTTTAACATCTAAATCGTATCTAGCGTTCTTGCGCAACTATGGCTGCTACAATTTTTTTATCACTACCACCACAACTATCACCTTCAATACAATTATTGATATCATTGTGACGATCGGCATAGTAGTTCTTCCTTCTAGTTGTGATTGTCATCATGCTGCAGTCTTTGCCAGCACCAAAACGTCAAGTGGGGATCCTCTGCTGCTGGACTGATTTCTGACGATATGCTACTGTTCCAGGAAACGTCAAGCGGGGATCCTCTGCTGCTAGACTGACTTCTGACGATATGCTACTGTTCCAGGAAAAGCCTAGAAAAAGCCTAAAACAAGTCTGACGATATGCTTCTGTTTTAGGAAAAGCCGCTTTCTCCTTTTCCCTGGTAGCCCCCCTCCCCACCGAGGGAAGGGGGATAAAAGAAGAGAGCTCATGGTGTTATGGGTCTCTGGTCTCGGTTAGAGCATGTCAGGAGTAGTGTTGGTGCGTGTTGTCGACGACTTCCGCTTTGCATACCACTCGCATGGATGGTGTCGTTGCTGCCAACTACGAGACTTGTCGCTACAGCACACCACCACAAAAAATGACCGTTGTTTGGGAGCCGTGAGAACTGCAAGCGTGTACGCACATAGCGCATAGACATCAGTATACAGACATATATGGGTGGACCGGGTAGCTGCTCTGCGCATTGTCTGCGGAAGCGTTGAGCACCAGCAGTCAGTGTTTGCCAGTTGGCGTGCGGATGTTATTAACAAAATCGCCTTTGCGACGGACTCGGACACCATGTGCTCTATGTTCGTCCTAATGTGGCGGTGGCCATTCTCCAGTAGTCGCAGTAATGTGAGAGCATGTAGTAGCAGTAGTGGTTAGCAAAACTAGTAGTAATCGGTCACCACAGCAACGAATCAGTAGCAGGTGCCTGCGTGTTCGTTCATGTCACTCACTTGCTTCCACACCCAAACTCATCCGATAATCAGTTCAGGTGGTGGTGGTGATGGTGGTGGTGGTGGTAGTGGCAGTTGTAGTTGTAGTTCTAGTCTGCGCCTGTCTAGATTGCGCACCTTGCGGGAGCCAACTGAACTTGCGTTGAGTGCGTCAACGTAACGGTTATTAGGAAAAGAATAAGAGAGGATGAGTTAGGTGCTATGTGCAGGTAGGTTGGTTAATAACGTATGATTGAGGAATCGACACCGCCATACGCCCGAACTGTGAAAAACAGCCCTCCTTCCCATCGAACGTGGGGAGGCCAGCTTGAACGGCTAGCCATTGGTAGCCGTCGGTCACTGCGGTCATATACGAAGCAGGATATCGCAACCAACCAACGCCCTCCATTTGGGCGCCACTAAATAGAAAGGGAAAAAGTATCTCCGGGATCTACCGAAAGTAGTGAACCGAGCGTAGCCAGGCTGTTTGCGCCCGTAAGAGTAGCTGAAGAGGTAGAAAAGGCCTGCCCCGAGTACCCCATCGGCCAACCAACCACCCCACCCTACAACTTCCTACATTATAGCGGCGGCGACGACGACGACGATGACGACAGCGGCTGGCTACCACTCTAACAAACGGCAGCGTTCGAGTATTTCTCAGAGCGCCGTCATAGATCGGCCTTTGGGGCGCAGGAGACATCCACGGCGTTGCAACAAAACGCTACCATTATCACAGCCATAGCGCCAGCGGCAATAGCAGGTACAGTGGCACCGGCACTACATGACTAGGCCTTTCAACCAACGTTAGTTAGATAGCTAACTCAAGCCGCCAACGCAACAGCATCGTTAGGCGGCCAAATGATGTAGCAGCCAGTTTCTCTCTTTTTGCCACCCCCACGTACGAGATTACCAGCAGTACAGCGTGACGGGGGGACGGGAAAATGCGATTTTTTCCCATCGGAACCTGTCTCGTAGCCCCGTTCCAACTGCTGCCAGCCAGAAAACGATGAACAACAGCACGAACAACAACCGAAGCTACAACAATGATAACAAGAACACCACCAACAACAACAACAACAATAACAACAACAACAACCGCAGCCGCAGCGGCAGCAACAATAGCAAACGAACAACAGTGACAAAGAAAACGTCCATCAGAAGGATACGCGGTGGCCTGTCGGCAGCAGGTCGATCATTTGAGTGAATTGCAATTGCCTTATTGCATTGTTGAGCCGACGGCAAACGGCCCCGTTGATCGGTAGAACCAAAAGGTGGATTAAGCCGCAGAGTTCACTGTAGATTTGCTGGGGTGCTCCGCTTGATCGAGGTGTCCGAGCCGAGAGGTTCAGGTGGGTCGCAGTCGGATGTAGGGGGGTGAACACGCTATACAGATCCACAGCCCACACATACCGTAACAACAGCTCATAGAGAAATGTATTAAGCCGTAGCAACAATAACGCTTCGTGTGGGTTTACCCTGTACTAGCTCGTTTCAAATTCTAAGGGCTGGAAACGTTTTCACGCGTGATCACACTGAAAGCTACGTCGTATAGCTTTCTGTGCCTAGGCTATCCTGCGCCTCAAAAATAGTTCTACACCTGTGCTATAGATGTTGTACATACTTGTAAAGCAATATATATATATATATATTAACTTGATTATTAATAAACGATTTATTAAGAGTGACGCGTTTCAAGAGAACAAAAAATATGTATATAAAATAATGTCACTATTGGCGAACTACGTCGCCTAACTTGAACTTTTTTGCTAGCGTACAACAGCAGGCTAAAGGGGAGGCCCATCTACCTGAGAACACTTCAAGGCCTTCAAAGGCGGCGGCAGGATTTACTGTGAAGAGGAGAGTGCATCCTCATCATCACCATCTGACTAATTAAAGGTCTCATGGCCTGCGGTAGGGGGTCTGCCTCCACCTGAATGCTCTCAGTCTTTGCCTCAGGTGCTCTTTAGTGACTATCAGCGTCTGCAAGGCGCCGCATAGATGTTTTGAGGGATTGAAAGCGTAGGTGTATATATATATATATATATATATATAGGTACGTGTATATTCCTCTTCGCATATGCATCATGTATATATATGTAGAAAACATTGCGATGATTTATTAATTATTTACAATACATTTGCACACTCCCATTGCACAGTGCTCCCCTGATATATATATATATATATATATATATATATATGAAAACAGTGGATGAGAACAATCCAATAAAGCAAAATCCATAGAAAACCTTCAAAGTCAGAAGTTAACGTACCGCTCATATTTTCGTAGTCGGCATCATAGTGGATACACATTATTTTCATAATTAACACATAACATTAATAACAATATTGTCATGGTACAAATCGTTTACAATAAGAAGGTTCGAACGTATGCTATCGCTTTTAGCTAGTAACAGTAAAACTTGCTTCCTATCCCACAACGTCATTGAGGAGGCGCTATCACCAGTACCACCTGCACAGCGGCTATTACCAGTACGTGCGCCAAACACACTACACTGCAAGAGACAAACTGCAGTTGTCTCAGTCAAAAACTCTTTTCTCTCACATTGGTCCCTTATGAATATTGATTTGATTTCCAAGAGAAGGATTTAGTAGGATGATAGTGATGACGACGATGATGATGTAGTGAGAATGAGTGGCAGGCCCGCCCAACTGCGCCTTGTTGCGATGTTGAAAGGTCGACACGAAACTATTTCCAACATTAGCCACCCCCGTGTGGCCTGATTAAATCACTGCCGGTGCCACCACTCGTAGTAATAGCTTCTGCTGCTACTCATTTTACTACGAATATTGGGCTACCCGGCAGTGCAACGACGAGAACGCGATGTGTGCGAGCGATGTGTGAGCCTGCAGCTGATTTGAGCGAAAGTTATGAATTGAAATGCGTGAGATTATCCTGATGCTGATGATGATGATGTTGATGGTGGTGATGCTGATGAACAACACCGAGACACCAAGATGGGGTGAGAAGAGCAAAGGACGAAGGGCAAAAGAGCGAGAACGGGAATGAAAACTTCACGGAGCGCGCCGAAAGAGCGGGGTCTCGTCTTCAAGCTCCGCACCCTGATGTCGGATGCCTCGGTCCAACTTTTATCGCACTGTGCCGCGTTCTCTCTCTCGCTCTCTCTCTCTTGGCCTCTGCTAATAGCGCATCATCCACATGTCCCTCCTCTCCGCTATCCCCTCTCTGAGCCCACGTATACATTCTCGGGCCCCCATTCCAGTCCTGCTCCCCCCAAGTTAACTTGCGCTAGCTGAGTGGAACTTGATGGATCATTGGCACTTGGTAAGGATTTAAGTGTAATCTCCCTGTGCCTGCTCTCGATCTGTCGCTCATTACGCGGTCTTGCGGAAGTCGATGATGATGATGACGATGATGATGATAATGACGAGGGCGTCGAAGATACGCCCCGTGGATGCCTTGTTGTTATTGTTGTTGAATACTGCTGTTCAGCAGCAAGCCACCTCCAAGCAAGCTAATGCAAAGCCCTTCATAATTAAGTAATTCTTTCCACATTCAGTAAAACCTATAACGTCTACTAGGTCGAATGAGCGCCGCAGTTTTAATAATAAGAATACCAGAAATAATGTATATATATATATATATATATATATATATATATATATATATATATATATATATATATAATATGCAACTCCTAATAATTAAGCTTAAGCTACAGTAATGAACACAGGCTTGTTCTCACTGAATTTATAGAGGACAAATTATCTAGTCAAATCGGTGTGACACTGACGTCTACGTGCACATCAACTGTTAGGGGTTTGACTTGCTTCAAATCTTCGACTAGTGAGACATGATCAGGCGGGTCACGAAAAAGGATATGCTGTCCACCGTGTGTTCAAAAAGGAAACGCACTCAAGGCATTTGTGAACTTATTGGGGCGTGGGAAATGCTAATCATTTCTGCTTCGGGTAAACGATTGTGCAACGATACTCCTGAATATGATCGATTCCTAAACGACATTTAATGTCTTTAAGAAAGACAGTGTTCATTGTTTGTTTAGGTCGGCACGTAATCCAGCACTAAAACTGTGCTATTTCTTATTGCAGCTTGTTGTTTTATAGCTATTGTAGCCTGTCTGATGGATCTGTCTGACTTGGCAGTAATATGTTTATGACACCTTGTAGTACAATAGACTCAACCTTCTATTGATAACAAAATTGAGTTTGACTTCACTTGGCTTGACTTGGATGCTTGACAGATGTCGCCGGACATCGATTGTTGACATGAGTTGTCAATGTCTAAGTGTTATCGACAAAAGCCTTTCATACCGGCCAGCGAGTAAGCACTACTTGACAAACTGTTTGTTCTTTAAGAGTTTCGTCAAGCTCATCGGCAGCATTCATTGTCGGTAATACCAGTTCGTCGGTACCGGGAACGCGGAGCTTAATCAACGAAGTGTGTGCTGCTTTGCAGCTGTTTCGTAAGTTGCCTGCCGTTGACTGAACTTCTCACTATAGTACTATGAAAACAATGACCTCACAACGAATTTCTTCAAGATCGTACTTCATTAAAACCACTATCATCAGATGTGTTAATGCGCGTTCGTTAGGATGAAGGGCACCGCATATAATAGCCGTAACTAGAGACAGAGACTTGTCGTGCGTCCGAACAACGCCAAGAAGCGATTTGATCATGAAACAGAGCTCCCGAAAACACTTGTCCTGCACAACCAACAGGGGTAACGATAGCTTTTTCTAAACGGGCTGACCTCTTTTCAGATAACTTGTCAAAGCTACAAGCACGGCCCGCAGTTGCTCAGCTCTAGGTGATTTATGATTGCAAACAATTGGAAAATGTTTGTTCCGACCGAAACGACGTGTATAACGGTAACCTCAGCCTATTGTTTAGCAGCCTAAAATGCTTGTGAGTGCCCGAAGCGCCTTATACGACTCAACATCGATCTCGGCTCGATTCCGGCCGCACGTTAGTGGATCATGGCGAGCGATGCTTGCTCGATGTTTGATACGTACCTTATGAAACCTGTCGATAACAGAACCAACAGCAACAAAAACAACATCAACGGCGGCAGCAGCAGCAGCAGCAACAACAACAGCAACAACAACAACAAAAGCAGTAAAAGCGACATCAACAGAGATCTATAGAGGTAGTAGTACTAGAAATAGTAGTGCTAATAGAGGTAGTAAGTAGATGTAAGTGTAACAGCAAGACAAACTGCTTCGTCATAAACCCCGGTGTTTTATCATCGTCTTGTTAAACGCGACTGATTTGATGTTGTGTGATACGGAGCGTATTAAATGCGATCACACGGTAGGCACCCACAGAATCATTGCGTCACTTAGCATGGTACCAGCCCTGGAGCTAATCTTTGAAGTCAACCTGGTCTCATATGAGGCAGGCGATAATAAACGAATCCAAAAAAAGCCTCTTCCAGTAATCAATTTGCTAGCTAGCTTAAATGCGTCTCTCGCTGCGACGCACTCTCCAACAACGAGACTCTGTTTTCCTGCTCATGTGCGTTGAGTCAGTAGACAAAAAATTGCTGGGTACGCGAGAAACAAATCGTTGAGCATCGCATCACATCTTTGAGAGACTACGATAGGCTACGTCCAACTCATGATGATGCCGAGACCAGGGAGTCACACACACACACAATCATCCTCGTCAGTGGAGCCCGACGACAATTGCACTTAGGCCAGCGGGCGATGGTGTGCGGGGGTGACAGAGACGAAGCAAGTTTTGGAATCGCCAGGCTTGTTTGGTTCTGTTTGGTCTGTTCTGCACTCTCAGGCCTCTCCGGAGGGCGTTGTCGGGTTTCTCGGGAAATGCACCGTACACACCCTTTTCACATTAGGATGGTGGCACTCAGCCAAGACCTAAATTGGACCAGACGATCTGACTACGTTTGTTGTGCTATATAGCTGGCCTAGCGCGTTCACAAACGGAAATGGGGCTGAGCTGTGATGCGGAGAAGGGTCGGCAACACCGAATCTTCGTCTTGGGAGACGGCAGCGGACACACTGAGGCCACTACAAGTTTGAACAAAATTGCACCCATCACCACCATGTGTCCGCGAATCCTATGTGATCAGCTCCTCCACAAAGTTGCTAACCAGTTAACTAGACCCGCAGTCGGCTAGACCGGGCAGCCGTATGTGGGTTAATTGAAGTTAATGGATGACGACCGGTCAATGGCCCCGTCGTTTAGACTCGTCACCGAGAACACTTAATGTGGGAGAGATAACTCTAGATGAATTACTAGCAACTGTTAGTGCTTGCAGCTTTAAACAAAAAAAATAACGGACGCCCGACTATCCTGGGTCGGCGTAACGCTCGTCTAGAGCATATTACCGGGTGACGTCTTGATAATGTGAGCATTTCTGAACGTTCACAACCAATTATGGAGGACACACATGGATTCAGTCAGTGACTCCAGTAAATCTGTCACCGGGCCGATTTCCGTACGCGTTTTTAAGATAAACGATAACATTTCCCAAATATCAGAGTATAATAGGTATACGGATGCAGTACGTCAAGAATCTGTGTTGTAAATTGGATGGTAATTTGAAGTAACCAAGACATGAATTGGCCTATGGAATCTATATATATATATATATATATATATATATATATATATTGCAACACCATCGCAAACACCGCAAAAATACCGCATGCACACTAGTCTGTATTCAATTTGCATCTGGCTATAAGAGTACCGTTCAACAGGCCAGATAACGTATGTTTGCTATACACACACATATATATATATATATATATATATATATATATGCCATAAAAACACTGACCGGCGAGATGAGAAACTAGCAGAAAGAAATCAAGGGAGAAAGAGCATTTTTGATACTTTTCTGCCACCTCATTAGAGCCTATCCACACGTGGGCATATCGACACTGCGCACCCACCGCGAATTCTCGAGGCGTGTCGCCCTTAGATAAGGTCATTAATTGCCCCATAGAGTGTACTAAAACGGCATTCTGTGTCCTAAAACACATCTCTTGCAGTCTTGGCGTCATGGCTGCAACTGTGTAGTACTGTATCCTCTCGAATATAGAGGCAATTGCCACCCATTCGTCTAGTAGGAGTCCTTTGTCTGCCTCTTTTTAAATGCTTTCAGATGATGTGTCTGAAATTCGGCTGTCTCTGATTCGATGTCGAGACTCAGGTCGAAGCAGCCACTCTGGTCACCTCAGGGCAGAGCCTGCAGCGGCAATATATAAGGCATGCTTCCTCTTCTTTCTGGGAAAGACGGTTTTCTAAAATACTCGCACCTCCATTTGGATACGTAGCATACAACATATTGACAATCTAATACTGCTACGCTCATCTTAATGCTGCGTAATTAATATTCTATCGTAAAGGCAATATCACGAGCCCTGAACATCATGTTGTTGATCGAGGCGAGTATCGTTTTCAATACATTGGTGGCACGCCGGCATGCACGTACCACGGTGATCTAATTAATATGATCAGTGCTATTATTAAATCTGCAGCGGGAACGGCCAGTAATAATCCGACAAAAACGGAAGCAGTTGCATACGAACATTCCTTTACGAAAGCTCATCGACCTGACTCGCCGAAGTCACCAGCATAGCCTGCACCAGCATATATTGCTCTTCCTTCATAGAACATTTTGTCAGTACCTGTATGTACTTACCTGATGAGTTAGCAGGTTCTCTGATAGAGAAATTGCGGAGCACGCGTAACAGCTTCGCGGACGGAACTACTCCGCGGCATACTCCCAATCGACCGTTACACGCATGCCGACATACGTGTAACGGTAGATTGGGAATAAGGGAAGAACGGGCACAGCAAACAAGTGTTCTCGAATTATTTGGTTTTGCTATCGAACAGCAGCAGCAACACACTGATGCGCACAGCATCATTTCAATGCGAGCAACCGTGACAATGATTGGCAGAAAGGCGTAGCGAGGCTGCACACGAATGGTTTATGATGATGGAGTTTAAGTTCAGATGACGAGAGTCAAACAAATCTGCGTGGTCCAGTTGGCTCCGAACTACTCCAATTGTAGTACACGGTCCGTAGGCCCGATTTGCAGTCGAGCTAGTTGGCGAGGCCGAGTCGCCGAGTAAGCCAAGCTGACCAGTCAGCAGCGGTGGCATCTTTGTAAGGAGGCAAGCCATGTGGCCGATGGCGACAAGGTCAGTCAGCATCAGCCCCTGTTTGACTAATTTGTTCTGCCCAACGATTTCGCTACGCCCGCGTCATAATTACTACTGCGACTACCCGTACGTGTATTCGTGTGTGCCTGCAGTAGCAGCGGGATGCGGCGACTATGATGTCGCGAGGGCGGCTTCGTTCCCCGCACCCCCGCGAGGCTTGCCTCCATATCTCCTCAAAGCATTGAAATGATATACACGCCTATATATATGTATATATATCTATATATAGAGAGAGAGAGATAGAGAGCGGGGGGGGGGGGGGGGCTTAAAAGCGGCTCGACCCGTTAGTCTACTCCGCAACTAAACGGGAGATAGGGGAAGGGGTTTAATTAAAACGAACAGTAGACGAGTTCAAGACAATATGGTCTCGTCTCGTCAGCGAACGCTGGCTCAGCTGTACAGCTGCCGGGTAGACCACGGCGACGATGATGCCAACGACATCACGGGGGCGCAAGAGAGGGGCGCGCAGACAGGGAGACCGGCCGCTTAGTTGGACAGAAAGGATAGGCGCAGGTCTGTCGACCTGTACCTGTCGTCGTCCAGGTCGACCGTCCTGGTGGGGTGGCAAACTCTTCTCCTCGTTTGTCCGCTCCCTTTGCCCCTCACAAAGAGGCTTCACGATCCTCGTCTTGGAAGCCGCCTTCTCGCTAACGTTATCCTGCCCGGCCTTATCTCTGTCTAGCTGAACCCCGATGGTGGTCTTGCCCCGATAGAGCGAGCTTTTCGATGTTGCGCGCTTCTGCTGACTGCTGTCCTCATTCACAGCTTCATCATCAGACACGATGCATAAAGCAAAAGTCGAAACGCACAAGAGCAGATGGGTGGCGGAACGTGGAACGCAGCCTACTGACGTCAAACAACCCGGCTTATTGGAGAGATGCCCCCGATGGAAAATGGGCCGCTCCTTTGCTGTGCGCCATACTCCGGCAGCCCGCATCTCACAGGCCAACTAATAAGCGGGCGTTGGCCGCCAGCTTCGCTACGCTATCGTAACGCTATTGGTTAGCAGTAGTGGGTAGCTCACCCAATGATGAAAGTATATATATTATATATATATACATACCTATATATATCTATATATATATCTTATACTATATTATCTATATTATATATATATATTATACATGAATATATATGTATCCCTGGGAGGGCAGAGGTCCATTCGTAAAGGGGCTAGTATCTGCCGAGGCAATACCCAGCATACACAAAGAATCAACTAGAGGAAAATGTACACGCTTCGTCTTGCTGACATGGCCAGCAGACATGTAAACGTCTTTGTCGGCGTCTTCCAGATTACAGGCGCCCATGTAGTTGACCGTGGCTCATCCATGCAAAGTCTCTTGGATCTTCTTGAAACGCGTCGCCGAATAACTTGCCGAATCCACCTGTTGAATGTTGGTATTATTTTGCAATGAGAACAGCAGCATCCAGTCCCACCGATTGATCAGGATCACTCGTGTCCGCTTTTTGGCGTCCGCTAACTGAATTGATGTTGTCATCGTCGTTTGCTTCGTGACTTGATCAGTGAAAGGCTCTCGCCTCAGCTCACTTCTAAAGCGATGAGCGCTCCAACACCGCGCTTCAAATAAAGCCCTCCCAAGGGAATCGCGACCTCTTAGCAAAGACAGCTTATCTCTACAGCAGCTTAGGGAGTTCAGAGGAGTCAACGGATCAGCCCGAAACAACTGTTACTACTGCATTGCCACGATGGCCAATGGCGGTTTCTTTCGTATATATATATATATATATATATATATATATATACGGACATGTGTGTGCGTGTGTAGGTTACAATTGGCAAGTACCGGTGGGGCAAAACAGTGTCGTTTCAGTTGAATAAAATATCTTCCATAATACCACCGTCCCAGCAGACCTCCTATGTTTCCAAGGCAGCCGCCCACCGGAACTTGCATAGCCCCTTACTAGAGCAAGCCCCCGAGGACGTTTCCTCTTGCTAAGGAGAGTTCAAAATGCATGAGCGGGTATTTTTATCATCATGTGGACCACTCTTGTCAGTGGGCCATGGTCCTGCTCCCTCCTTCGAAAGTTCGTTAACAGTGTCTACGAAGTCATTATAGTATTAGTAGCAGAGGAATAGAAACGGAAATGAGCAAGCGCAAGGGAGTGACGGAGCAGCGTGTCTGTCAGCTTGTTCATGGATATGAACAACGATGCAAATTATCCAATGAGAGCTTTAGTTAGCAGTCGTCAGCGCTGAGGCGCGTAAGTGCTCCATCAGCGCCATGTGAAACTAAGTCAATGTGGAAATCCTGTCAGCACAATGGCGAATGCAAGAAGCTATACAGCGTCGGTGGTAGTCATCACTGTTTCTGTAGATTGGTATTTAAGCTCGGCACGCAAATGTAAACGCCTTGTACGATCCCCGAGAACGCTATATTTGGACACTACAGTACGCTATGCGACGATCATCCACTTTTGCATATGTACAGCGATTTCGGAAATCGTAGGATTTAATTTCGGAGCGGTTAGTTTCTTCTGACATTATGTATGTGTACATAAATCGGTCACGTTGTTTGACTGTAGGTTGGATGTCTAACCAGGTGATGTCTTGTCTGCAGCATATTCGATATTTCAACGACAAAGCGTTCTGTTGTCGCCGTTTGCCGCAGCTTAATCGCTGACCTAACAGTACGATGTGTTGTCTTTTGCTTACGGAGAGAAATATAGTCCAACATGGAATCGACTGACCTCATCGGAAACGAAACAAATTACGTATATTATGATTGTCAAAAGCTCTTCGACGAACGCCTACAATGAAGGCCCTACTCAAATCCATGAACATGCTTTGCAGTCACTACAAGAGAGTAAAAGTAATGTTGGAACTCAGAAAATTGAATGCCCGTTAGTCGGTCCTCCTTTCATGTTCACCGCCGCCTTTTTGAATGCGCGACATGCTTTCCTACTCCGCGTAGGATATATATATATATATAGATATGTATATATATATATATATATATATATATATATATATAGTTATATGTGTGTTCGCCGAGGCTCGCTCTACAAACTCGTTCATGAGCTGATCTTCCTCCTTAGACGACTGTCACCGCCGCTCATTCGAATAGAACCACCCCACCCACGTTGCATGCTGGCACGAAGTGAAGCGTGTAGCGCTCCGAGGACGAAGCATCGCGCCGGAAAGTATCGTGTCGTGTTCAACGCCGCCTCCCTGCCGCCGACAACGACAACGATGACGTCGTTGTCGTTTTTATCTATCGCGCGAATTTTTATCCAATGACCAGCAGCAGATCCCTCCCTTCCTCCCTGCCTTCTCCGTCGAGCCGTCGCCCGAAAGAAAGATGTCGTCCTGCCGATACGAACGAAATGCTGGAAGAGGCGCAGTAATGGCCGACAGAGTGGAACTTGACGGGCCCCTTTCGGCGGATGGGTCCACCACCACCACCCCCATCCTGCTCTCGGCAAAAGCTCGAAGAAGTACAAGAACATTCTCACATACAACATACACATAAATACACACACCATAGACATAGATAGACGCACACAACCCCTCCGCCCCATAGACACGGATAGACCCCCCCCCCCCCGCCCCATAGAAGTAGATACACATACACACCCCCTTCCATAGACGAAAAAGATACAAACACACCTTCCACAGACGTAGATACACGCACCCCCATCCCTCCATAGACATAGACACAACACACGCTCATAGACCCCTCCATAGATGTAGATACGTACAGTAGCCCCCATAAGTATAGGCACACACCATCGAAAAATGCCCGAAGATTACCACCATCATGATCTGAGCAGCGTGTCAATTGTGAACGACGCTATGATGATGATATGCCCGCCATCGGTAGCCGTGTCGATGATGCTGGGGATGTTGACGTCAATGACGGTGATTACAGTAACCCCCTGATGGCGGGGCTCTAGCTGGTTTGCTCACTTGCGACCAAGTTGACTCTTATGGAAAGAACATTTCAACTGTGGCGATACAACGACATCGGTTCGAGTCGTTGCTTGTGAGGCTTTTCTTTGCAGGCCCCCCTCGCTCGACCTCTATGGCTTTACACTTAAAGCAGACATACCATTACACGCACACACAACCCTATATATATATATATATATATATATATATATAAAGTTGGTTCTTTTCTACTTTTGCTGTTTCTATGAATCCCTCCGTTTATGTCTAGCGCTCAAAGTAAACCGGTGTGACGTGAAAAGCTCGACACCCCGCCTATTCGGCGTAATAACGAGACTTGCAAAAGTCAAGGGTTGTGTTTGTTATTTTGTCATTAATCTCGTTGGCTGGTGAGTGACTGCCGCAGCATATCTAACTGATTTTGGCCGGTTATTAGTCATGAACCATGTTTTGACAATAACCATGATACCGCGTGCAATGTTCATTAGGCTCCACACACAATGTGCAGGTCTACAATTAAAGTGTTTACGTTAAATTGAAGTTGATCGTTGACCCTCACAGGGGCTCCCTGTATTGTAATCCTACGGATTGGATCTAATATGTGTACGGAGGAGCGCCCTGTTTTTAGAATTGCCGTATGCATTAACAACCTCGTCTGATATTGATTTCTCGCTATTTCGCGGATATAACAACCAATAAAAACTGTCACCCTTCTCGTTCTCGGCTGCTCGTCCAATAATGATTGGCGTACCCCGAGAATCAACTAGGTTGTGATGTAGGTAATGATGCATGTAGATAACACCCGCTGGTGGTTTGAATTAAGAGAAGGCACGGCTGCATGAAGTGACACCATTTTATTTAAGACATAAACTAACATTAGGTACAAAATCAAAGTATTTTACGCCAACCGACGAAGCAGTATAGATTATCGTATGTTACTTCTAGAAAAACTTAGCAAAAGTAGTTCGGCGTAAAACTTCGGCATCAGCCAGATAGATGTCTGAAGCTTATATATAATTGGTGGTCAAACGCTTACCCAGTCCGGGTGTTAATAAAATAAATATAACTGTATATTTTTTTAATTTTTAACAAAATACGACTAGATCGTAAAAAATGCTATCTCTTGCGTATAAGCAAATAAAGCTGTAACCTATAAAAACAAAAATATAACTCTAATTGCTAGTCAAATGCTCATTACCAGACATTTTTTTCAATTTCAAACGTGATTTATTCACGTTGATAAATTACCATTTATTTGTCGTGTCATTCGACTAGTGCGTTATTTAATCTATCGGCCACTACCCGCTCTCACTGCTGCATTTTTTAATCATAGCGACCTATAATGCTCTCCTAACGATGGTAGAAGCTTGTGGTACAATACAACGGATCGTATTCTGCGGACAAGTTAGAATTTACACATACCGCTTTTAATGTGACGCATAAACTACAAGACTTGAAGATACACCGCGCATATCGAATAGCGAACCAAAACGCAATTATATTCTCATAGGTCTTAACCAAAAACGAGTTCTAGCTGCGATTCGCAAGAGTAGAGTTTTAAGTGAAAGCAAGAGTAGAGTTTTATTTAGAGTTTTAAGTGAAACTCTTCACTATCTATTGTGGTTCCTAAGTGGATATGCTGTGCTCACATGTGGGCATCAGTGTGCCAGAACGACGTCAGCCTATCCCAGTGCGTTTGTGAAAAATTTGCCAAAATGAAAGTTTCTCGCCGCTGTAAGGCAGTTTCTGCCCGCCAGCATACGCGCCCAGCAACGCTCCTCCCTCGTGTTTGTAGACCACATTCGACACAATACCATAGCTAAGTTGTTCGCCTGGTAAGAGGGAGCCACATGTGAAGTCACGTGATAACTGTGGTAACAGTAAATGACGTCGTTCAGACGACCCTTTATGAAGGCGTCCCCAACGTACGCAAGAATGTTCGCTTCCTTCTGGAGCTTTCAGATGAGGACGGCTCCTTTCAGATGAGGCCCGCTCGACATTGTATTGAAGTGAAAATTACACTTGCTGCACAACTTTACGCGGAAAAAAACGCCGATTTTGCCGTACTATACGTTCGCTTTTTGTTTTAATCTTGACGTCCGCAATGTCCGCAACCCTAAGTAGCAGGTACCACCGGCCCAACAATTGCCACGTTCACGTTCATAGAAAGGAAAAACAGATGCAGGCCGACAGCCCACCAGGCCAATGACAGGCCAATGTTGAGACTTGGCACGGCCCTGCACGAGTGGGCCGACTGCCTCTGACAGGCTTGTCCGTACTGGCTCCGCTGTACGGCCCCAGGCGCAAAGCATTCGCGAGCCCTTCCATCGTCAGTGCCGGACGCGTCCTCTTGCTTCTGGCTGATCGTAGGGACGACAACGGTTTCGCGCGCGACTCCGACCGTCTCTTCTCGTAGAAGCGGGCTCGCTAAGCGTGCACGCATACACCAAGGCCGCCATGATGATGACCATGGACAATCGCTTGTGTCCCACAAGTCGCTGCTGCTGCTGCGTCGTCATAGTCGTTGTGCGCTGCGAGTCGGCCTGAAGTCGGCCCTGTTCTGTAGCCTGCAGAAGCGGCAACAGCAGCGGCAGCAGCAACAATAGCCTGTCGCTACACGCTGGCCTGCGGCATTGTTTCGCTGTTGCTTTCTTCGTCGCTTCGTGGTCAGCGTCGTCAAGCTAAGGCTCATGCTGGCCGCTCGCCGCCGTCCGGACCACTTCTGCTGCTTATCTTCTAACGATGAGCAAATGACGTTGCTCCTTGAAGGAGCAGTCGACTCGTTGAAGGAGCAGTCGACTCGTTGCAGAAGTGGCAATAGAAACAGCAGGCAGCGTAGCTGCCGCTGCGGCAAACACGATGGCTTCGCATGGCAGAATCGTCGCGTGCGCGCCGCATCCGCTTCTTCTATTCGTCGACCGGAAGTCTTTAGACTCACTGACTGACGAACGGACTGACTGGGGCAAGTAGAAGTGGTCGTATTGAGGTGCGCGATTGTGTGGTTGAATCTCACTCTCATATTCCTCTGTGCTCTGTATTCCTCTCTCTCTCTCTCTCTTGGTGTTGTCCTTTCTATATATACATCCATCTCCCATAGTCATTTATCTCTCTTCTTTCTTTCTCCCCCGTTTCTTCTGTTTGTGCCCGTCGGCCTCTGACGATGCGCCCTTGTGTATGTCGGTGTCTCTCTTGATGTGTCTCAGAGTGTGGGCCGCGTGGGGAAATGTCGCATTGGCTGCTAAATCGACGGCCGGCGGAAACCGACTGCTTCTGCTGCTGCAGCCCCCGCCGCGTAACGTCGTCGGTCTGACGGTTACGTTGACGTTTCCTAGCGTCCGAGACCTCTCTCTCCCTGCGTCACATCTCTCTCTCCCTGCGTTGACGCAATCGCTCACTGGCTGGTCGTTGAGTCGCCGCATTGTTCACCCTTGCTGCTATTGCTGCTGTTATTATGATGAAAGTGGTGGTTGTTGTAGTAGTAGTAGTAGTAGTAGTTAGTAGTGTGGTAGTCGCAGGACTAAAGAGGGTATAGGCGGTCTGCATTGCGTTGCGTTGGCGGTGGCGTCGGTGGCGGCATATTCAACAATTCCACAACGCCCTGCTGCGTCGTTGCCGCCGCTACCCCTCCGCTATCTGCCTACTTCCGGTGTTGTCCTAGGTCGGAGTGGCCGTGGAGGCGGCGCGGGTGCACAGTGTTCTGTACAGCCTCTGATGCTGTGCTGCGGCTGCTGCTACTGTTGCTGCTGCTCCTCCTACGCGATGTATACGACGTATACGACTCTACTAAGACTGCTGCTATGTTACGTACCACACTTCCGCTTTAAAATCAACCCGCGTCAGTGGTCGTCGTCGGCGCCGGCGCCGGCGCCACCGCCTCCGCTCATTGTTGCTCGCGCCTTCCCCCTACTGTCACCGCACAACTATACATACATATATAAGTCTTCCTCTTCGTAACCCTACTCTCGCTCAAACTTTCTCCGTCTCTGAACCTATTTATCTATCGCTCTGTCGCTTGTTCTTTCTCGCCGCAGTTTCTGCCGCCGGCCGCCGACAGACCACTCAAAGTACAAACAACAACAACGACGATGACGACGACAACAACAGAGGTGGCAGAAGAAAGGCCGTTCCTGCCCGAGCGTAGCTTTGCCGTCCCACCACCCGACAGAACTAGCTGGAGCTGAGGATGTCGGTGTAGTTTTCTGTGGTTCACACTACCCCCATTATCCCCGAGCAATGATCGCCTGTCCCCGCGACAATGCCACGATGGCGACAACGACAAGGGCAACAACCTGGGGTGTGGGGGGGCGGGGCTCATGGTCGGTCGGAGGGGACGACCCGAAGCGAACTAGGGCGGCGGGACTGTTTCACTACTTGTTTAACGCTGCTGCTGCTACTGCTACTTCTGGTGGTACCGCGACTACGACAACTACTACCGCGACATTGTACGATCGTTTGCCCCCTTGTTTGCCCCAACCCCCCTCCCACCCAAATCTCTGCCCGCCTTCGCGAGCAGTTTGTAAATGCGCGGAAGCGTGGTGGGGCAGCACAAGTCGCGCGCCGAGCGCTTAGTGACTCATCTCGTTGTCACGGCGGGCATAAACGCTGTCGGCGTAAATTTCAAACAATGTATAAAAAAAGCGAACGAGCTGCAAAACTGACTGCCGAGAGTTAGAGGTAGAGACGAGGAGGTGGAGGCCGAGGCAGACGAGGCGACGGCCAATGCGGCAGTTTGGCAGCGGCCGTGGCTCCGAGCAGATAAACCGGCCACCACCGGCTCGGGCCGGCCCGGCCGCATTGGTATGGCCAGTATATGTCCGGTCATTAATTCTGCAAGCGAAACTTATCTTTCACAATTCAGACGCATCGCAAACGCAGAACTCGTCGCTGCGTCGCTGTCTAGGCTCGCCTGGGCTGGGTCAGGAGGACATGCGGCCGTAGTTGTTGTTATTGTAGTCGTTAGTGTGACGTTGTTGTTATTGTTGCTGCTGTTGTTGTTGTTGTTGTTGTTGTTGCTGTTGTTGATGCTGGTGTTGTTGGTGCTGCTGCTGCTGTCGTGTTGCTGCCATTCGCCCCCCTAGCATCAGCAGCCGAGAGCAGAGGTGCAGCCGATTTGGCCGGTCCCATTATGTTCCCCCTGTCGACGCCATACTCGAGCCCCGCTGACCAAACACCTGATCGGCCTGATCAACTTAGGACAAAAAGCTGTGCCGCTGATTGTGGTAGTGTAGCGTCTCGCCGGCACGCCGTCCAGACACTCGCCGCGAAAATCAGACACGCGGGCGACCGACCAAGACAGACAGCGAGACAGAGAGGTGGGTCACTTTTAAGTCGATGTCCGTACGGTTTCTGTGTACTCATCGAGTGCACTCTGGTTCCTTTCCGATTCGGACCAGACCAGGTTTGCTTCTACAACTGCCAATTCCTAGTCCAACAATGGCGAAACGTAGAGTAAGTGAACGAACGAGAGAGAGAGAGAGAGTCATAACGGGAAATTGAGGAAGAAAGTCCCTCTAGGAGAGAGAGAGAGTGAGAGAGAGAGGCAGAGAAGATAGAATGATATTATAAAGAGGAAATTCAACGGAAAGAAGAGTGACCAGTAACCTTCTTATTGCTAAAGTGGATCTGCAAACGTCTACCGATATTTCCCGGCCGTCCGCAGATTCACTTGAGTGGCAACAGATTCGTCGCTTGCCAGCAGCGATTTCGTCGACCTGCTCTATCTAATAGCAGCAGCAGCAGCAGTCCTGCCTGTTCCTGGTGATGCCTTCACAGTACTGTGTCCGATTTCGTTCCCTTTTCTTCCTCCTTGTCCTCTTCATAATGATTATCAGCATCATCATCATCATCATAGACAGACACCTATTGAAACAATCCAGATGCTACAATTCGTTGTTGCCGCCGTCTCCACCACCCCCGTACCCGTCGCTACCATTGCCAATTCGAACTCGTCTCGGCGATCTGACCAAACGACGAAAGTTCATCTTGCTCAATCAACACGCTCAGTTGTTGGAGATGTTGCTGTTATTACTGTTGTTGTTGTTGTCGCTATTCAGAGCGGGCCTGCTACCACTGCTACATATTCACGATGTCTATGAACCTGCTTTTGAGTAGTCGACTTTCTTCAATAAAAGCAGTTTCCTTTCTCCTTGCCTTATTATTCCTCCTTTTCCTTCAACGAAAGTTGTCCTGTACGACAGAACCCCTGCACAGATAGTCATTATGTGGAGGTCTTGGAGAAAAACTTCGTTTTATGACTTTTTAATATGTACCAAAATTATATATATATATATATATACATCAAATGAAATATGTTAGCACTTATTACTATTGATCAATAGATAGAATTATACACATTTGCTTGAATCTTATGTCACGAAGCAGCGCATGTTTTGCACATGTTTGAACCTATGCACTGCACGCAAACGCACATACTAGCCAAGGGTGGCATCGAGGGGGAGCAGCTAGGCTCTCCAGGTGATCTCGACTCCCGCCAAGGAGGGCGAGCATCGGCAAGCCGCATAGAGCGTTAGAATGCGAGACTCTCCCTTAATGCCATTTTGGAACCCCGGGAGTTGGAGAGGATGCCGGTTTTAGTGGATTAGAGAGTCCCACACTTGCTACAGTTAATAGGCAGTGACGTATGTGCACTTTCGAGACTCACAACTAAAATAAAAAAGATGCACATACTAATCTGCACAGTCGAAGCTAGATCTAAAATTATTTGCGGACCTATGCGCTTCACTTTCTGATCTCGTTACAAAATATAGCTATCCGTTTGTTAAACAAAGCGGTTTAGTAAACCCAATAAGTAAACGCGTTGTTTGCGCAAAGTCTGCAATACGCTAATATTATAAAAATCCCTATGATCTCTGTTAGGGATAGCTCATATATATAGCTTTAAATTTAGTATTTCTGCAGGGCTTTTGCAAATAAATGCCTCGTAGACCGAGGGTAATCATGTTTTTCCGCTATTGTTATTTTACGTTACGCAAAATAATAATATTATAGAATATCAAATCTGAAACGCTCATTGCTGCTCCTAAATAGTAAAGAAGAATAGCACCAAATTACCGCGAGCCCATACGCAAGTTTACCATATTTTAGCATATAGAAGAGGATAAAGAAACTCACTTGCTTCTAAACATATATTTTTATTTGAAATAGGGCGTAGACGATTGATTGGCCACTAGGGCAAAATAAAATACAATTTCATGCACATTTTCCGTCTCACAGCTTGTCGCTTCTACTAAACTCAGCACAGGGTGCTCAAAAGTAGTACTACGCTTTATACGAAGGTGACATTCATGTATTGTCAGTCCAATATTGAATGATAAAAATTATTATGATGATAATGGTTATTATATATCTATCCCTTGACTTACCGTTATCAAAGCGTAATGTAACAACTCTAGGTCAACTTAGGCACACGAATTTACCAGAAAATACTTCGCTATTATCAAACCAAGTAACCTGACATATCACTATTATATTAGTCCTGTTAGTCCCTGCTGGCAACAATACTACCCAACATCTGTGCATCACACTGGCGCACTGAATCTGCACATATACTGGTATTTTCGTCTTCGCCTGAACTCTACGATTATGTATGGAAGCAATATATTTACAAGTAAATGCGTCTGGTAAAGCGTAATAGCATTATAAGCGTTTGCCCCCCAGCATAGCGTTTTGTATTATAGCGTACATTTGAAGCTTTATTTTTCAGTCACAAATTGAAAGAAACAAAAAAATTTTTTTCGCTTTTGTATCTATCTCACTCTTACAGCCTGTCGCTCCCACTGAACTCATCACAGTGTGCTCACAAGTAGTACTATGTTAGGATGTAACCTCCATGTATTTCGAAACGCATACATTCTCACTTAAGTGCAATTCTTCTGAGTCTAGTGTGTGGATTGTTAAATGTTTGACTACAGTAGTTACGGTTGCTTCTACATACCTGTTAATTTATAAGATGTCCCGATACAGTGTGCTGAATTTGACAAGAGACGAGATATTAAGCTTAGACTATACGTGGCAGATATAGCCACGCTAGAAACTGCAGTGTCGCGACACGCTTGCGATGTACACCGTCAGGCCTACGTTCTCTTGACTGGACTCTAGAAATCGCTAAAATATCAGCGGTTTTATTTAATCTATACAAAAATCTACGAACTGGAGGTTGCATAGATTTGTAAAGAACGGCTCGACAAATGTGTTGACCACTTTTATCCTTTATAAAAGTAACTGAGGCGACGTACTATTACTACAACGTGTGTTGGAATTAAAACTACGACTCATGTCATCGGAAACGCAGGTGGATCTCTACCACCCTTATTAACGTATCACATTGGAAGGTAATAATACACACATATAAATAGGGCAAGAAGCCAGCAATAGCAGCGACTCTCCTCTAACGTTTTTCTAATGCTCTTTGTCAATGTTTGCTTTCCTAGGTTCCTGGGCGCACATTTCAACTAAATTGTCGCTACTGCAACGGGAATTCGAGAGTATTGTTATCGAGAGAGAGATACCTAAAACATGATACAAATGCTGCTTCATACAGATCTCAAGCCCGTTCAAGACAGACAAAAAATATGTATGTGTAAGAAGTACGGATAGAATGGGCTGTCCGCTGACTGAGCTAGCCTGTCTCGGCGCCCTAATGCCGCTCTTCCTGGCCCTTTGCCGCTACTGCAGCGGAAGCAGGTTTGCACCAGCTAAAGCTGCAGTGAAAGCAGTGAAATGTACTCATATTTCGGCGATGGCGGCGGTGAAATCTGCTCATTGCGTCAATGGTGGTGTTGTCCCTCTAGTAGACCTGCCAACTCCCCTCTGTTCCTCCAGCCGGGTGCCCTGGCCCTGGCCGGCACCCGGCTCCGATCACCGCCGTCAAATCGCAGAACCGCACAACTGGAGATCGTCTTGGATGAGATTTCTGTCGCTCGGCGGAGCACGGGGGCCACAAGGGCCACGAGCGACGATCATCATTAGATTTCGAAGGATGATGACGACGACGACGACTTCGCTGTTCTTCGCCATCCTCATCGTTCTTACTATTCTCAGCACAAGGCTATCGTATACCTACCTCATCGTTTCTTCGCGCTCGCTCCTCATCCTTCGCCGTTTTCGCCAATACAAACCGACCAACCAACCAACCAACCGCCGAACTTGCGCGCTGAGAGCTCTGTCGAGTTTTCTTTTGCCGCTCTTGTTATGCTGCAGCGTAAGACAAGAGCCCGCCCACCCCAAAGCAAAGGCAAACGAACCGACGTATGGACGGACGGAGCGACCGCAGCGCTTGCCTGTTGTGGTTGAATTCCGAGACGCAGCAGAGCGACGGGAAGCCAGGCCGTTGGGTGCTGATCCTAAACACATACGTCTGTCACCCCCGCGGCCGGGAGGGCGACGCCCTCCCCCCCATCAGTACCGTTGTCAGCAGCACGAAGACCAAGCAAAGCCTTGACGATACAAGCGCGATTCTTAGCGATTCAATTTCTCCGTATCGTCTTACTTCATGTCTGTCTGACTGAATGTATGTATGTACGGATGTGTGCTCATATATATATATGAGTAGTATATGAGAAGTATGTGTGTATTTGTGTGCTAGTCTGTATATGCAGGTTCTTCCCCGTGTGCTGGATGCGTGTCGTCCGCAAGGCGAATGTAACAATATTACGCAAGACTCAGCCACTACGCCAAGCTCACCCCCCCCCCCCACTCTATATATCTATCTATCTCTCTCTCATTCTTTCTCTCTCTACATATATATATATATATATATATATATATAGATTAATCTATCTGCGTTGGCCTTACTGTGGGTCTGTGGTAAGTGCGGAACACTCGAGCGGAAATAAATAGCACACGCGGAATCTTCCCGGTTGTAGTCGGCAGCAGTAGACTGCTGCTGCTGCTGCCGACAACCCTCTCAACGTTGGCGACGTCGGCCGAGTCCACGGCACGTCGCTCATGGACGTGTGGCTTTGCCAATGGGAAAGTAGATTTGTTTCCAAAAAATAGATGAAATGAGGGAAACGATCGAGGAAGCGCGCCAGAAGATCCACAACTATCATCATCATCATCAGCAGCAGCAGCAGCATTATCATCATCACGATCGTCACCACGCTACGAAATGGACGGTCGACCGTCGAGAGACCGAGATCGAGAGAGAGAGAGAGAGAATCACGATTATTTTAGTTTAACTTTTCTTCCGCCTGAGCGCATCCATTCTAATCGTCGTCGACTCGCCGGAGCTCTCATGGACAACCATTTCGACACTGCGGTTGAAATGGCAACAGAATGAATGAGGGTTCAAGGGCAAAGGGCAGGTACATAAAGATTATATATATATTTGTGCTTTTTATACATGGTCCCCATTTTTATATACTTAGCCGATTGCATATATATATATATATATATTTTTTTTTTTTTTTAACAAGGTCATTTATTTATTATATACACAATTACAATGGTATGTTGTTTCATACATTTACAATTATTTGCAAGGAGGATATAGTAATTTAAAACCTACTACAGTTACCATTGTGTTGGTAAAAAGTTGCAGCCGGAATAAAATTACTTGTGTTTACCTCTATGCGAGGGTCAATTTAGGAAGACAAGTGTATCCATTATTGACGAGGTAATAGGTATGACTTTAAATTCTCCTTAAAGTTATTTAAGGATTTCAAACAACGCAAGCTAACCGGAAGAGTGTTCCACTCTCTGACAGCTCGCACGCCAAACGCTTGGCTGCCCTTGCTGCTTCGATGCATGCGGATCTTCAGTGTGACCGTGTTTGATGCTCTGGTCTCTCTCGCCCCTCCAAGGCGATCAAGTTCTAGTATCTTCGGCCCAATCCCATGGATATTCTTAAACATCACTATCAAGGTTAAATAGCGCATGGTATTTTCTATATCTAAAATATTGTGTTGTTTTCTCTCTCGACTGGCCGATCCCCGAAACATACGAAGAAAGCGCCCCTGTGCCACACTCAGTCGCTGCGCCCAACCCTTACTGCAGGCAGTCCAGAATTCCGACCCGTACGTAAGGTGACTCAAGAAAAAGGCGTTGTAGAGCAGCTTGCATGAAGATGCTCCAATTTGGTTCTTGATGTATCTTGATGAGTTTGTGATGACAGCAAGTCGACGGATAAGGGTCTCTACATGCGCGTTGCCAGAGAGTTTTGCATCTACTGTTACACCCAGGACCTTGACACAGTCGCTGGGTTGAATCAGGTGGCCATTTATGATTACAGGTGGCATTCGAGGAATGGCGTTACCCTGTCCGAAGACCACCACCTGAGTTTTCTTTGCATTGATAGCAATACGGTTTGCTGCACACCAAGCGTTGAGGGCAGTGACATCCTGCATCATCACCCGGTGTACCTCCTCACCAGACTGCCCAACATATTTAAAAGTGCTGTCGTCAGCATAAATGATAGCGGCTCCTCGTGCGATATTTTCCATATCATTTATAAAGCAGAGGAAGGCTAGTGGGCCAATGCATGAGCCCTGAGGTATACCTAGCAAAACCGGGAGCAGTTCCGACCGGGTTCCCCCCACGTCCACAAGCTGGTGACGCCCGAGGAAGTACGCCGATAGCAGTTTAATAGCGTGCTCGTCAAAGCCCAGGTGCTTGAATTTAAGTAGGAGAATATCTGAACGAACGCTGTCAAAGGCGCGTCTAAGATCTAAAAAAAGTGCTGCACAAAATAGTCCTTTATCTAACTCGAAACGGGTACTCTCAACTAGCCGCAAGACAGCATGACCTGTGCCCCGGTTTTTGCGAAATCCAAATTGGTTGCCTGAGAGCATGTTGTTGCTTTCGAGATGCCTCGTCATTTGGCTAACAAGTGTTTTTTTAATAATCTTATTTAAAACAGGTAAAACACTCACTGGACGGTAGTTTGACGGGTCGCTCATACTACCACCTTTGTGGATCGGTACCACTCTGGCGATCTTTAAGCGACTAGGATACGCTGCTTCTTCTATCATGGCATTAATGATGTGTGTCAGGGGGCCAGCGATGTGAGATCTTACGTGGTGGATAATGTGAGACTGCAAACCGTCGTAGCCGGCTGCTGGATCCCCAATACCACTAAGTAAAGCTAACACTTGTAGTTTCGTCACCTTTTTAAAACTAAATATCGTCGCGGTGTGTTCTGGTAGATTTTCTTTAATAACACGCTCATTTATGGGATTATTTGGCAAGGATGAGGCGACACTATTAGTGAAAAAAGTGTTAAAAGCCTCTGAGACCTTCGCGGGGTCCGTGATCGCTTCGCCTTCAATATCCAGCTTGGGCACCGGGGGCACTTTGTCAACCTGTTTTGCGCGCCGCACAACTTTCCAGATCGGTCGGCCGTTGGTCGAGTCCCTATCGACCATAGCCCGAAGTCGCTGGCGCTCCAAGTTGGTCCGTCGATTTTGCACTTTATTTCTCATCTTGTTGTACTCTTCTCGCAGTCTAAGTACGCGTATGCTGTTCGGGGATCGTTTACGAATGCTCTGCAAAGAGCGCCACAAACGATCTCTCTCGGCGATAAGATTTTTCAGCTCCGGGTGTATGCACTGTGTTTTGTGGCGTCGGTGTGTAATTGATGAGCATGTATCGATGAGCTCCATTAGACGGTCATGGAACTCATTATATTTTGTTTCAGCGTCTTGAGCCAAGTACACCGGAGCCCAAGTTTCATTTCGAATTATGTGCTCTAATAATCTGGTGTCGGTCCGAATTGCCTTCGTTGAGGGACGGCGATTCAAGACAAGCGGTATTCGACACCAGATAGCGAGATGGTCGCTAACACTGAGGTCGAAGGTGCCTGACGCATCAACTTCCAGATCGGTGTAGATGTGATCGAGGGTGCGCGGCGGTGTTAATCTCGTAGGTTCTTGAATTATACTGCGGAAGCCAAATGAATCCAGCGTTGGATTTATTAAGTGAGGGTCGTCGTCCATTGTGTGATGTACGTTCATATCCCCAAGTACCACATGATGTTTGTGGTTATCTAAGAAGACATCAAGTTCATCAATAAAATAGGTAAGAGGCCGGTCGGGTGGACGGTACACAGCAGTTACTTTGAGAGAGTATGGGCGGTGATCTAGCTCGATTGTTATGGACTCAGCTGTTGTCAGCGGGCTTCGGTGGACCGAAATGAGCTTAAAATTGCTTCTGAAAAGTATTAGTAGACCCCCCCCCCTCTTTTCTCTCTGCAGCACGAAGATATGTATAAAAAGCACAGATATATATATATATATATATATATATATATATCTGTGCTTTTTATACATGGTCCCCATTTTATATACTTAGCCGATTGCACATATATATATATATATATATATATATATATATATATATATTATATATAAATATATCGTGCAAGCATTGGCCAAATATGGTAGCAAATGTTTTTGCATATGATAACTTTTGCAATACGCCAAAGGTCTTCAAATTTAAGCAGGGATTGCTATATCTAAGCTGTCTGGAGACACAGTTACGTATGCCGCCTGTGTGTCAATGTCAAGGCCAAAATGCCAACTGTGTGTTAAGATAAGTCGCTTCGATTGGCTGTGTACGGTGGCCAGAACTAGCGAGTAATACGTTAGTGATGTTGGACGCCTCCTTAATACGAACTATCTAACTAAACGCCTCCTTAATCGAACTAATTAAACATTGAAGCAATGAGCCTATATTGTCCACTATGTCAAACCGTAACGGCAACGTCGAGCTGAGCCCGTAATTATATATTGGTATAATAACGCAGCGTTGGTATAAGGATAAGGTATAAGAACGCAGCAACGTTGTGTGCTCTTGCTTGATCCGTATGTTGGAACAACTTTCATTCTCAAGCGTATACTTTCTGGAAAGTCCACCTACAGTCCTGGTAGGGTTCTGCAATGGCTAACAAAAGCCACACGTGGTTCTAATCAGTAGCCGACGAGCCTGAACTTAGAAAAACCGGTATAAAGTAGCTCTTTATCAACTGACGCATTATGCATGGTATGGCAACTCACACAAAGCACTGGCAGACAATACTCTGGAGTAGAGTTACCCTCGTGTAGAATGTCGTACAAATTAGACAGTTGGTTATTCACGGCTTCCCTTTAACTATAATTAATACATTATTTTATCATTCACTCATTTATTGTTCTGTCACTTATTGATGCATTGTCTTCTCATATCCATGCACTGTCATATCACTCATTCATTTTCCTATCATTAATTTTTCGATCACATATTAATTCATTCATTGTCTAATCAGTCGTTCATACGCATGTCCACTATCACACACACGTCCATACAACAATCCAGTTCTCTATCCACAATACGAATCGTGAATTGTTGGTTCGTCCCAGGCTAGGATGCGCATCCCTGGCAGCATTCGAAATTACCTCGGACTTCCACCTGACAGATGCGCTAACCATAAGAACGTTACAAAAGACCGGTACAGATCGAACACGTAGAAGAAGGAGAACTCGAGGAGAGAAAACTAGTTTGGTCTCGTCGTCGCAGTACCACCAATTGTGGGCAGGATCAGTGGTAGTTTTTTTAGTTATAGGGCTGGCGGCAGCAGCACAAGATAGAAGTTGCAATGGTAGAGGATAGCACGCTATGCAGGTTGATGGAGCACTATCTGTCATAAGCAGTGGCACGTCGTAGTATTGAGCTTGCAGCCCAGAAACGTCTGTCCCTCGACGTGGCGCGGGCGCCTGTCGCCTGCCAAGGTTGACGTTGAAGACGTCTACGTGGCGGAGGACTTCCACGCACCCGCTTCCGCCCATCTTCCCATTGGTCAAGCAGCAAACGTCACCACCCTGCAGCAATAAAATGGCACACCAAACGAACCTGCGGCGTCACACTCATAGAGAGAAGCAACCGTTGCGTCAGAACTATTGTTCATTCTCAAGTGTCCCGCGTAGCTCCATGCTTTCAGTTTATACATGATCTCTTTTTTTTCGGCTTCCAAGACTGACTCCTTTGTTTGTCGGCGCTTGGTTGTTGTTGATGGTGTTGTTGTTGGTGTTCATAATGCTGTTGTTGTTCATGATGATGTTGTTGTTGTTGTTGCTTTTGCTCTCCTTTTTCTTCTTGTTCTTCAGCATCACCCATCGCTATCTGAACACGAACAAAAGGGCAAACCGAAGAAGAAGAAAAAAGAGGAAGAAACATCGTGCGGCGACCGATCGCTCATTCCGTCAGCCACAGCACAGGGCGACGCCGCACCAGTCAGTTGTCGGCGGCACGGCACAGAGCAGCCTGGTGGCAGCCTTTGAAAGGAACTATGCCAGGAACAGTAGTAGCAGTAGTAGCAGTAGTGGTAGTAGGATTACTAGACGCACTTGCGCTCGCCTCGCACTCGGTAACCCTCGGCTTGCTCGACCTATTTTTCCGGGCACAGCAACGAACCCAAAGGCACGAACTGTCCGCAGATGGGCCAATGCTGAGGACAGCCACGACTTCGCCACACGACGTCGTCGCCAGTGCTGACTTCGTCGCGACGAAGGGGAACTAAGCGCGATCAGTCGTCGTTCTGGCGGCCTCAAGAGTGCAGCCCCCCCCCCCCCCCCCCCCCCTCCTTCCCGGCTCTAATCGCCAGCCGAAGTCGGCAGAGTGCAGCATCAATAGCCTCAAAAGCAGCAGCAGCAGCAGTGGCAGCCGTAGGAATAGCAGTAGCCATTACCATCGCGAGAGGAATTAGGGTCCGGGTCCCGGGCCCGATCTTGCGTCTGCGGTTCGGCACTCGCGTGTCGGTGGTGTGTGATATCTGTGTATTTGCTGGAATAATAGCGTGTGTATGATGTACGCGCGTATGGCACATTGGCCCAGGGCGCCTTCTCCTCTCTGTCTCTCTCTTTTCTTTTTCTCTTCCTCCTTTTGCCACGCTCGCCTGTATGCCTAGATAGGGATGCCAATGCCAATCGACGCGACAAGGCTGACGACGACGACCACCAGAACGAGGGCAGAAAGGACAAGGGGAGCGAATGGAGAAAAAGGCGCCGGCTTTTAGCTCGTAAGCTAACTGCAATCATCTGGCACACAAAATGGCTGGCTGGGGCGGCCACCGCGATCATCAACACCAACCGTAGCGCCGCACCTAGTTTCTTCGACCTATTCACTACTTACCAAGCTTCTTTTTGCTTCGTTTATCCCGGCGTGGGAAACGGCCGGGAACGGGAAAAGGGGAACGGCCTCTCGTTTTGCCCTTCACCGATGGCCCTGTTCCTCTGTCATCGGTCGTTCCAGCGTTGGACGGCTCACCACAACACCCCCCAGCATCAGCAAACCCTTCTAATACGCCTGTGGACACACAGGCGTATTACGTATACACGTACGAGTATATATGTATTCCATGTATAACAATATAGATATACGTTTGCATGTAAGTATGTGTGTGAGTAAATATCTATATCAATGTATCAGGCTATGTCTATCCGAGATCAGGCCCAGGCGACCACTATTACGACCCCATCATAATGAGCCGATGGATATTAATTCATTATTACTGCCGCTGCTCTTGGGGCTAGTGATTTTGCTTCGTTTTGTTCTACTTCTAGTACTACTATTACTCCGTTGGCTGCTATTAACCCAATGGTCTACTAAAACCAACAAAGGAACACCCATAATACACTGGCGGCTGATTGCAGCATAAATTATTATTGCCGCTCTTACGAAGGACAAAGAAGGGCATAAAAGCCTGATGACAAAACACTCAACGCATATATATATATATATATATATATATATATATAATTGAGACAACAAAACGCATGTATTATTTAACTTATTTATATAAGATATCTTTATATAACTTTTTGTGTTAGCACTTTGGAGTGAATAATTGTCTCCGCGTGAACGTGCAGTCACGGGTTCTCTAACCCAGGATTAGCCGAGTTCGACAATTTGCCCCGAACAGATGCTGCGTTTCCTCGTTAAATGTCGAGAGACAGCCTCTGACGCAAAATGTTCGATGCTCACTAGTCTCCCGTGGAAAGGTTAGGGCTTCTGCCTTAACCTTAACCTGCCTTAAAAAACAAAACGCATGTAAATGTACAAACAATTGAAATCGGCATCCTATAAATGTACGCTGGGTAAATAACGAATATACTTTTTGCGCAACTTAATGCTGCCGACACTACCTCGAGCGCAAAAAGATTTAACAGGTGGTGTGAACCTGCAACACAATAATGGTCTAGATCAACACAAGTAACAAATCTTTCCTTACAAATGGGCACAGCTAGCGGAAGGCGTATCCCGTTCCTTTATAACTTCTAATCTTACAAATCATTAGAAACGTTAGGGCTAAAAAAATGCTTAAGTTTTCAGCTCAACAGGACAAACGAACGTTCTCCAATGGAGCCAGTGGTCGAACAGTGGCCTGACAACAATGACAATCAAGTACGCGCAGCTGAGACAAACTACCAAGTAAACTACAATCTAAAAGAACACACCCTTGAATAAAGAATCTCGTATGCTAATTACGTGTACATGTTCTAAATATTTGTATATATATGCAGCAGGTACTATTCTTCTATTTTGATACCTAGGACGTTACGCGTTCATGTCTAACGACAAAAAAGAATAGATTATGCAATCGGCAGAAAGGGAGAGCAAACCACTTGTAAGCACATATTGCGCGACACCTCGCGTCTTAAGAAAACCGCAAATCAAGTACTATCTCTTTCCGTTTATTTCTCAAGGATTCTTTTTTAAGTAAAATACAAACAAAAAAACAAATGGACGGCTAAATCATGCTGTCGACGATCTAACATACGTCAATGATATTCCTCAAGGGCTGTCGCTTGGTACATTGAGCGTGGAGATCTCTTTAGCAAATTAAACAATGAAAACCGAGCAAAGAACCAGAGTGTAAACATGCAATCAAATCTATGCTTAAATTAAATACAAATGTATCTCGATGTTAGTGCTATTACGCCGCCGTTCTACTCATGGATAGCACATATATATATATATATATATATATATATATATATATATATATATATATATATATATATATATGCTATCCTCTTTTACTTTTGCTAATGCATATGTACTAATTTTCTATATATCGAAAATCAATACAATTAGCATCGGAGTGACTTACGGAAGGTCGGATATATAGTCGCTGATCTAGATGGGCTGTCTAATACTTGCTCTGTTCGGCCCGTTTCGTTAGGCCCTCTCGCGCTGTTGTTCCGGCATTGAATAGTCACTCAATTCTAATTAGCTAATTACCTTGGATACGGAGTGGGACGAAGCTCTGACGGACGAAGCTCACTGTGTGGGGTCGAAGCGAACGGGTTGCACATAAAACGTGGTATAAAAATTGTCACGCTGTGCTGCCAGCAGCGGCCGCAGGGCCGCTGCTCAAGGCAGAAGCAAGTGTTAGCATGTACAGATCATTACAATCATTGGTGGACGGGACGGAGGGTCGATCCTTCTTCGCTCGGCAAATGAATCCGTTCTCCATACTCGGAGTTTCCCGCCGGCCGCCGCTGCTGCTACCATTGGCAGTCGTAATCTTACGCAAGCGTTTGCTCGCTCCCCCACGTGAGGTCAAACGGATGTCTATCAGACAGGACGCGTGCCAGATGCGTCAGCTTGGAACGTCAACAACGACCTCGTTTGGGCTATCTGGGTCTCGCGGAGATATACATTATATGCACAGCTTGCAAAAACGTTGCAACCGCAGCAACAAAACGACAACAACGACGACGACGACGACAACAACAGGAACAATAACGACGATAACAACAGGTCGTGCACGAACCCTGATGCTAATCTGTTTGGTTTTATCACCAGAGAACGTACATGTTCGTTTTTCTATTGCTAACTTCTTTTGTCGCCAGAGTAGAAGATATAGGTATTGTGTAATGATGTCGCCCCACAGAGACTGCGGCGAATACGCGATACTTTTATACGGTATGGTAGAGAGGCATTACACGCGTATATGTTGAATGCTCCGTTTGCTAATTACACGAGACTTGATCAAATACTTGCATATGTTCACTCAATACGTACAGTGGTGTTCCAAGTATGCGAAGTATATACTCTAAATTACGCTTCTACTTTCTCATATATATATATATATATATATATATATATACGTATCGAAGGAACGTATGCGAGTATTTGGTTAAGCATCCTGCAATTAGCAAGCGAAATTTGCACATGTATTTGCATCCACATGCAAATACACGTGCAAATTTCGCTTGCACGTGAGATGTGTCACGAGAAGAGCAGTCCATTCAGTTAGTAAAATAAGCTAATCTTTTACAGTCCATTTAGGTACTAAAAAGCCACAACTGAAGAACCTAGGCGCGTCAATGCAGCTCTTACAGCCTTTTCCTTTGATTGCCGCTGCTGCTGCTACTGCAGCTGCTGCCTAGCGTCAAAGTAAAGCTGAGGCAACCCAAACCTGCCAACAGTCTTGGTAGTCATGCATACTCGGCGAATAATAAAACAATATCGCTTAATTATTTTACTTATATATGCAAGATAAATATATGTCTATGTCTACATAGAATATGTACGTGCATATACGTCTAAAAGTTGCTCAATGTTTGCTCAGTTTCCAATGCGTGCTGCGATGCGACCGTAATGCCTTACGAAATTAAACGAAACTTTTGTTCCGGCCACACGGACCACTCTTCCTCAGGGTTGAAGAGAAAAAAATCCAGGCCCATTCGAAGCGTGTGCACTTCTTCCCTCCCTCCGTCTTACCGCGCATACCCGCTAACCAGATTATTAACCTCAGGAGATTTGAAAAGTTACATGCTGGCCTTGGCGCGTCCCTGTGCGCCTCCTATTTCTGACCACACCGATCAGCCAACGTGGAGCTCACGAGCGTGGACTTGCTCCATTGATCAAACCTGTAAACTTTTCTCGAGTTAGCCAAGAACGCCTTACATGTGCAAGAACTAAGCAAAATTGCCTGCCGACGATGCAGTATTGCGACGAGTGCACACAAAGGAATCTAAGGAAATGCCTGGCCGCAACCAATAATGAAAAAAACCTTTTCCCTATCGTTCTCGAACAAAAATGAATTTGATCAAAACTTTTTCTACGACCTTGGAAAAGCGGATTACAAACTTTCTACCGGATCAAATGTAAGTATCTTGAAATACCTGAACATATATATATATATATATATATATATATATATACGTTATATGAATAATGACTTTTTAACATGGGCCTGTAAATCTTAGCTTCATCATAGAGATATAAATTTCCACATTACAGCCGTAACCAATCATTGTACTATTTTATCTACAATGCAACGGCGGTATCCTTATACCTACTTATTATAGAATAAATTACAGAAAAAAAACTGTAGTGTAAGTTCTCATAGCAGATGTCTTCCCTGGCTGCACAAGCCTTCCGGTAATGGCCCTTAGATAAAGTGCAGGTATAGCCATCATGGCGAGCACGCGCAGATTCTTTTTAGTTCTTGCCTCACTCTTATGCGCCTCATGACTATATGGAGATTTTGATACATTATACATATATATAGAATATATATAATATTAATACTATATATATATACATATCTTACTATAATATCTATATATAATATATATATATATAATATATATATACTTATCGTGGCTCTATATATTATATACATATATATATATATATATAATATATATAACTTGTCGGGGCTAGTATCGCTGCCCGTCCATTGCGAAATTGTATTGTAGCCTGGTGTTGCTCTGCTTGGTGCGATTGTGATTGCTAAATTGCGGTTGTTGTGTTGCTCTTTGGTCCCTGTCTTGATTTGTTGTTGTTATTTTGGTTAGCCTTCCTATAATGTTGTTAATCCTGTTACTGTGGGCTGGTCACTGTGTTGTTGTTGTTGTCAGTGTGTTATTGCTGATGCGTTGTTTGTTGCCCCTGCTCTGTTGTTGGCCCTCTATTGTGTTATTGTTGTCGTTGCCACTGCCGCTGCTGTTGAGACCGCTGCTGCTGATGCTGCTGCAGCGTGTCGAGCAGCTCTCGTGGGTCGACGTCAGTCAGTGTACGGGAGGAGGGGGAGGATCATGTGCGGGACACGTCTGTTGACGTATTCCACGCTTTTCCTTTCAACTCTAAAGCCAGTGTTCGGCGACAGAGTGTGCTGTCTTCTCTGTGGTGCCGGTGCAGCACACGCATTCACATACTGAAGCGGCACCACGTCCAGTACCAGCAGCAGCAGCAGAGCTCAGCGAGAGAGCCGAAGCCAGTCCGTGAAGACGCCACGTTCGCGGCATCGGCATCGACGGAGAAACGAGCGTTCGTCGACACGTAATCTCGTTAGTCATACGAGGGCCGGCCGCAGCGGCCAGCCCTGGGCGCGCAGGCCAGCAAGCAAGCAACCAACCAAGCAGGTTCTGGCTCGGTGCAAATAGGCCTCGATGCCTGTTCGATGCTGCACTCACTGCACTGACTGCCGATGAATGCGCGAAAGTTGTGACGCCGAATACGGTACGGCTATCGGTACGACAACGGACGCTGGCAACAACCACAACAACAACAGTAAGGGCGGCGACAACAACAACAACAAAACAACAAAACTAAAACAACAGCAACAACAACAACAACAACAACAATCCACTACCGCCAGTAATGACGATGACGAAAACGACAACAACATCGGTAGCATAGCAAAGCTAACAACGACAAGCTAAACGAGGGGACACGCAGGCATGAGGGCAGATGGAGACAGATAGGAGGGAGAGGGAGAGAGAGATATAGAGATAACGAAAATGAGGAAGAGGAACAACGAAGAAACGAAAGGAATAAAGGCGAAATACACATGGTCGTCTGTCTCATCACAATTGGATAGGCTGAATTGGCCGAAATGATGCCATGAACAACAGCGACGACGACGACGACGACGACGAGAAGTCGAAGACAACGGCAACAACAACAACAACAACAACAACAATAACAACAACAACGACGACGGCCCAGCGACAACGGCCGCAAACAGTAAGAAGATGCACGAGGGATCTCTAGGAAAAACGGTCGACGAGCGGCGGCGGGCATGACGCTGCCTGCTTTCCTGTCTGCTAGCCCGGCTGCTAGCTTTGCACCGCCGTCACTTGCGTCACAATAGCAGCGTCGAGGAAATTGCGAAAATGCGACGACGTTAGGTCTCGCAAGCGCTAGTGGGCTCGTTGGCTGGCTGGCCGTATTGTGGTGCAAATTTTCACATGAAACGCTTCTTGACTTGCCAAATGGAAGAACAGACACATACACACACCCATATATATATATATACGTACGCGAACACAAAGAGTGACCGAAACCCTATTGGAAGCAGCAGCAGTAGCAGTAACAACGGCGGTGGCGGCGTCAGCGCCCGCATCACTAATGCAATGGAAGCAACAATAAGACTGACAGCACACACATATATATATATATATATACGAGTATATGTATACGTGGGGTTTCTTTCAACCACAAGGCATAGACAGATGACAACAAGCTTTGTCGGTAGCGACGACGCGGACGACGACGACGATAGAGACGTTGTGGAATTCGCGAGTGAAGTCCGAAGTGCAATTCGCTTGCGCGTCGGCGTCACGACGACAGATCTCGACAGATCTCCTTTTTCCTTATTGAGTGTAAGGAGGCCAATAGAGTTGTGGCGGCGTGGCTTGCTGCTGCTGCTGCTGCGACGACTATATCGTTGCGACAGCCCGTCGGATACATAGACTGTTTCGCTGGTTTCCCACGTGTCAAATCGTGTCGGGGGGGGGGGGGGGGGGAGATGTCACCGTCGTTTGCCGCGTACGCCAAAGACGTAAGAAGCAGCAGAAGCGGAACAGCGAAACGATACGTTGTCGCAGTTTCTCGCCGTATGTGCAACGAGACTAATCGCGTAACAATAACACGATTTAAAGGGGCCCTGCGAAGGCGGGTCCAGAAAAGAGGAAATTTAATGAACGGATAAAGGTAGAGAGAGAGCAAGAGCGAGATAGAGAGAGGGAGAAAGAGAGAGAGCAAGAGAACAAGGAATATAAGGGCGGATAGAAAGGGGGAGACAAGTGTGCATTGAAGAAGCTACGGCTACCGCTGCGCCTGGCTGACCTCGTGGTTTCGCATTCCTCGTACCAGTCAGGTGCGTTCCTGGTGACTTACTACGAGGCAACGAGGACGACAACGACGACGACAACGACGACGACGACTCAGGCTACTGCTATTCGTACCTCAAATTGACCTCCTTTAACCTCCGCGTTGCCATGGCCGCGCTGCGTCTTTTCGTCTGCCTCGCTGACTTCGTCTCTCCTCTTCCGTCCCACGTTCGTCTCTAATAGCTCCCGATCGCCGCAACCCCATGCCAACAACCGTTTCCCGACTTTCTCGGTCCTTCATTGCGTCGCCTCGCTAGTGACTTAGCGCCAGCACAGTTTCTACTACAGCGGCTACGAGGCTGCCATTACTGTGACACGCCCCGCTGGCTATCCTGCGCTAGAGCTGCCTAGCCCCAAGCTCGCTGACACCCCCTTCCCTCCCCTCCCACCTCGCGGGGGTTGCTGGCCGCCAGGCTTCTAATCCAAATCCGCCCCTTGCCGGCCGACGTCTCTGCCTTCTAAAGGAGTTGGCGGGCGTCATGCTTTCCCTCCTGGTCTTTCTCCTTCTTCTCTAGTAGCGTCTTCTCCTGTCAGCCACCATCTAACATGCGTCTCGACCTATATGCATAGCCTTCGCTGTGGCCCATTGTGCTGTGTGCTAAGCTTATGCCAATATATATATATATATATATATATATAACCTTAGACGTACAAACTCCTTTGCCTGCTAATTCTCTGGCCCGCCTGGCCTCCACATTTTTCTCTCTTTCTCCTCTTTTCTTTCGTTCAGTATCAGTTTGTTGTGTGTGCACCCCTTGGCTTCGAATCAATCAAGTACCTTTCCTATAGCTACCCGCCTCTCGTTTGTTCTTTCGTTCCATTGCTTGTCTTCTCAGTCGCTTGTCGGCATTTCCCCCATAGCCTTTATCGGTTGTTGGACAAAATCGGCAGAAGCAATCGCTGATGACACGTTTAAGAAAGCTAACCTAAACGAAAATGCAAGACAACAAGACAGAAAAACGCCGAACCGATGCCAACCAGCGGATGAAGAATTGCAGACAGACGTGGCAAATTATTGAAGGCACAGCATTAATAGACCACGACGTCGAAGAGAACGAAGACTTGCAAAAGCAGAAATGGAACGAAGCAACAGAAAAAGAAAAATTAGAAGGAGAAGAAGAAAGAAGGAAAAAGGAAAAAGAAGACCACAAGACAAGCGCCGCCAATACAATACTGAATCCAGCGACGGCCGCCGTCGGCCCTTGAAAGCCCCGTTGTGAAATGAGACCCTCGGCAGCTGAAAAATCAGCAATCCTCACGATGCCAGCGCTCTGCTTTTAGAGACGCCGAACTAAAATGACAGTAGTCGCTGTGCTGGCAGTAGTTCTGCTGGTGATGGGAGAGCGGCGGTGGCATGCCGCCAGAGTATTTGGTTCTCATTTGCATTGGCGCGGCAGGCAAATGTATACAGAACGAAGGCAACAACAACCTGCTTTTCGACAACAACAACAACAACAGCAGCAACAACGAAGACGGCAGCTGCATCACCAACAACAATGACAACAACGACGATGGCGGTCGTGGCAAAAGAACTCGCTTCGTCGTTCTTGGCTTGTCTGCGTGCATCTTCTGCCGCCGTTCTTCGAGAAGGTGATGGCGCCGGCTGTACGAGCCGTCGCCGCGGTAGTAGAAACAGCCGCAGAAGCTGTCGATGCAAGGACCCGATTGTCGCCGCCACTTGAAGGCATCTACCTCCTTACAATCGAAAGCAGGCGTAAGGGGGCGGGGAAGTGCTGGGAGTCGAGAGGATAACAGCAACGAGCTTGGCCAAAAGACGTCACGGTTTCCAGAGCCTGGCATGGGGCTCGGCGGCAGCAGCAGAAGGAGACGTCAAGTTGAACTAGGCCAAGGAACCAGCCCCTCTACACGATAAAAAGCAGGAATAGAAGGAAGAGAAAGACGGTTGGCGAAGGGGCAAGAACAAAATACCGGGGCGTGAAAAACGAGGCAGGAAAACGACTACGACGACAACAACGGCAACGACGACAACGACGACGACGACGAAAACGACAACAAGAACAATCGCGGTTGTAGCGAGGGGAAAGAAGGGGACACGCGCGAACTCGATGGGGGCACACGAGAGTCTGAAAAGATCAAACGATTTCCTTCTGATTGCCGACGAGTCGACGAAAGAAGAACACCAGCCTGACTTCGTAACAGGCAAATCGCTGCGGTGTGCGTGCATCGTGGCGCTTTGATGACCAGACTCGCTGCTGCTGCTTCTCGCTCAGCCCGCTGCCCCAGCGGTGACTTTTCCTTTTTTCCTTTGAACGGACGGGGGTTACAACGAGGGGGCAACAAGTGTTCAACAGAGTATCGGGAAGAAGCCTCCACACAGCCTAGACAGAAGTAGTAGTGAAAGGAAAACGAGAAAGCGCAAAGAGAAGCGCCTTCCACAATGACCACTGGAATGTGTGAGCAGGCTCAATCCGGCTCACCGCCGATTACCTCGGGTTACTTACACATTGACTCATCCCATAGCACCGTCAACAAATGGACGTTCCCATATATCTAGCCCCTACAGCTCCATCACACATAAAGGTATAATCTCTTGCGACGGTATTTTTGCGTAAATAGTTAAATGTAATCCTCGTTTGAAAGCTCGTTCTGTCAATATATATATATATATATATATATAGAGAGAGAGAGAGAGAGAGAGCGGGCCGTGCACATGTTCGTACATCACAAATATATACCTTGATACACATAAGTTAATATATATATATATATATATATATATATATATATACATAAGAGTCGATTGTGCACCAGAATCCAAAATGCAACTTCTGCGGCCATCATGGCGACATACCAGCCAGCATATTAGCTCAGCGCAGGACAGGCAACCAAGAACGACGTCCAGTAATTGTGTAGTGTTTTCTGCGCTGCTTTGCCACAGGAGTATCGTAGCCAGAAATTGGCCCCGATGCTGCCAATTCATAAGCTGGCGCTAAACGTCGACAACGCGTGTAACCAGGGTGAGGATGTAGCTAGCGCCTCAGTTGGCCGCGCGACAATGGCCACGACCCGAACAATATAATGGCAGGTCCACTGCTGCTACTGCTTTAGTACTACTACTACTACTACTGCGGGCAGGAGAAAAGAGGTTAGGTTATCTAATAAGAACGGAAGGCTTCACAGGCGGCCGCAGCGGCTGTGGATCTGTGCTACGCCGATAACCCCTGGCGAGCCGCCACGCGAATCGGCTCGCCACCGCGCCTCGCACTCCCGAAAAGGTTTACTTGGTTAGCCAGGTTAGAAGGCGGAACGGGACCCAACGGGGTCGCCGAAAGCCCATGAAAGGTGAGTATTTTCACGCAAATTCGCACCCCTCGGATGCACATCCAGACTAACTGACTGCATCGGGACTCGCTGCACTGGCAGAGACGCTGCCGCCGCCGCCCATCAGCCCTCCCACGGGGACCAACCAGTCAGCTGCTGCTTGTGCAGCAACTACTGTAAGAGCGGTAGTCTTGCACCGTAGAACTGGACGCGGACGAGACAAGCGGGGCGGAAAACGTCGGGGGTGCGAGCGGAGCGGAGCAGAGCTGAACTGAGCTGAAGAAGCGCATCAGTGGCGCACCCCAGCACGCGTACCACGCGCGTTCGCTTATGGGGCTCAGCGTTGAGGAAACACCCAACGCTGCCAACACGTTGCCGGCGGTGGTGCATGCCGCACCAGCCGTAGAGCTCCATGGCCGGGCTAGCTGTAGACACAGGGGTGTCTTTGTTCCCCCCCTTCTCCTTCCGCCTTTCTCCCGGCTACCCGCGAGCGCAGAGGTGGTAGTAGTCGCAGCGGTGGCGTCGGCAGCGACGTTCGTAGACGATTTGCGGCGGCGGCGGCGGCGGCGACGACGACGACGCCTCACCGCTATCGGAGGGGGGCAGGCGACTGAGGCCGAACGAACGACAGTTGGCGTAGGGTTGCTTTGAATCCAATTAGAAGCTTGGCACACGACGCGGACGGACACGGTACGCGACTCACTACTACTACTATTACTACTACTCTGGATAGATGAAGAAGAAGGGCAACTGTAGAGGGCATAAACTGAAAACGGGCCGAGACACAGGGGGAGCGCGGGGGGGGGGGAGGGAATCGCGGGTATCGCGAATAGGCACTGACTAATCACCCGCCAAACGCGTTGCCAGATCTGCCCGCGCCACGCGGCGATACGACTCTACCGCAGCAGTTCGTCCACACGTCCACGTCCACAACTACGGTTGCATAGCATCTATCTGCACGGCTGTGCTATGCTGCCTGTATGTCCGAGCGGACATACAGACAAGTACACATGCCCATAAATAAATACATACAACACAAGGCAGTCATCGCTTCCCCACGCGCGAGCGAGCGCCGCCGGTTGAAATCAGTCCGACCGACCCGACCCACCCAACTCAACTCAGCTCGACCAACTGCCGAACAGGCAGTAGCACACCGAAGTGTACAAGGCGTCATTGATTATATCTATGGGTACACCTACTCGCCCAGGGACACGCATTTGCATGTGTGTATGTATATATATATATATATATATATATATATATAAACATTCCTTATTGATATTTACGCATTTATGGTACACGTAGTATATATATATATATATATATAGTTGTTATTATTGTGAAACTACACCAACTAAAGAGAAATGTTTAGAGATGCATGTATATATGTTGCGTCCCAGGATACACCAGAGTTTAACTCTACGCAGAAATGTGTTCTGCACTTTTTCAAGCAATTCTAAGTCCACGCCTTACACTGTACGCCAAGATCAGAATTGATTGAATCTGTAATTTATAGTCTTAAATGTGCACTTGGAAAATGCAGACTAAAATTTATTAATATCCATATCTAAATGTGAGCACACCCACGCACAATATAATAAACATGATTGCTAAAGAGAAAGGGGCCGAGAAACGAGCACCTAGGTAATTCTCTAAGCTCTCAATTCGGACTGGTATCCGAATCGAGGACTGACAGTTTCCAGGTGTATAACTCCACACTTATAACGATACAAGAGACAGCAACTAGCCATGAAAGTCATGTAGGCCACTTTATAATCGAACCCTATTCTCAGCTGATCGATCTGCTCACTTCAAGGATCTTTACGAACTTATTAAAATAATAAGTGTAAGAGGTCAGAACACATAGCATACACATTTATATTCACGTTGTGAGTCGTATGGAATACGAACGTATCCCGTAAATTCGTACATTTAGCAGGTTTATGAATTTACGAGGACGCGCACTCATCTTCTCGTCCACAAAAAATCGTTCAAGTTTGATGAAAAAGTTTTTCGACAAGTTATCAATCCTATTATTTTATATATATATATATATATATCCCTCGACACGCAAGCTAAAGACATTACGTTAAGTTCACCACGAGAGGGAATATAAAGGAGTTCTTAGCATCTTACGTTAGGTCTCGCAGCTCTTGGCTTGTAAGACAACTACTCGTCTCTACTTTTGGACGAATCCAAAAGTACGCTTTCTCATACTGGCGTTGCATGAGCGTTTTCCAGCCGAGGAACTGGGAAATGCTAAATATATTTAACAGAATCAACGGAGAAGAACGAATTGTATTCAGCCGTATTCGATCGTTCGCTGATGTATTGCTTCCCGATCGCCGAGGCAACGCCACGTTTTTTTAGAACAGTGTGCTCGCGCCACTCAAAGCACTACCTGGGTACTGCTTCTAATACCGAATGAATAATGCGTGCTTGCTTTTTTTCTATAGCATAACCTAGCAGTACGACGGAGGCCGCCCGTGTTTAGTCAGCTGCAGACAAAAACGTAGAGGTCCCCTATGAGGCTCTCGGACTGAAGGCTGGACCTCGGCGCGGTAGGAAGAACGACTTTGCGTTCCGCGAGAGCGGCAACAGTAGCAGCGGCCGTAGACAAATACAGAGGGGCGCGCGTGTATTCACTTAGATTACGTATTGTTTTGGCTCTTTTCTTGAGCGTCCTACATGCATACCGCCGGCTAGTTCTCATACCCCCTCTCTCTCTCTCTATATATATATATATATATATATATATATATATATATATATATATATATATATTAATCTCTCCCAATCGATGACCAGTCTTTCTTCTGCTATGCATTGGCAGTTGGCTGCCACACATAGTCACTGCTGACTGATCATCATCGCGTTCCCTCGTTTGCTCTCTCTACGTCTCAATAGATCCAACGAGGTCCTTAACGGTGGCAACTGCGGTGATGGCCCCGCTCCGCTCGCTGTCATAGCGTACAGGACAATAATAAGATCGCCCTCCTCTCCGCGACCGCATGCCCTTGCTTATTCAACAACGACCAGCAGACAGACAAACCGACATAGCACCCGTCTCGCAGCTCTTCTTCTCTCCAGCTCCTGCTGAAGTAGGCTGCAGCCTCATCATTCGCCCGACGCCACGAGGCTATACGCCGCCGTCCGACGCTAAAGGCTCGGCGGAGGTGGTCAACACCCCACCATCTCGGCGCCCCCTTGCTTCTGTGCCCTTGCAAGCAGCACTTGTCTGCTTGAGCAGGGATGATGATGCACGGCCAAGAACGCGGCACGGTGAAAGCAGCACATCTTTACCACCATCACAACCTTTATCCGCTTTTCGCTCTGTCTCTCTCTCACAAACGTACAGACTCATCGCTAGCGGCGACACGAAACGCTTTCCAGCAGCAGCAGCATGAGCAGTAGTTGTAGCAATGAAACAAGATGATAGACGAGTAGTTGGCCCCGCAAATTCGGGGGTTGGGATTTGGGGGGAGCGTTTGCCCATATAGCTAAAGTGCATCATTCACTCATCGCAAGCAAGCAAGCATTCATCTCAGCAGCCCGCCAGTCACCAAGTCGCTAACCCGCGAGATCCCCCCGGGGCGGCGGCCATAGGCCGTTGGTGGCCGATCGGTCGGTGGACAACCCCAGTCAGACATCACCTACCCCACAATTGTCGTCGTCGTTTCGTCGTCGCTGCTTGTCTACTTCTTGTCCACGCTGGTGCTGCTGCTGCTCCTGCCCATCTCGGGGGTGGTCGCGCCAAACAACAGCAACAACAGCCAACGCTAACAACCATGATCCTCGTAACCACCATGAACGACAATGCTATATATAGCGGCGGGGCTGCAGCCGCAGCAGCAGAAGAGACAACGACATTATCAGTCGTCTACGAAATCGTCCCAATACAATCCGGACGTTCCCCTGACGCCCCTTGGATTGCAGGAGCGCAATCCTTAGATTGTCACCGGGCTGCTGGGAGCTGATTGTGTCGCTGGCTGCCCCTCGGGCCCTCGGTGACAAGCCCATCCACCGACCCATCGCTCCCATCGTCCCAGTCTCGGGCAACAAAACGACATCCTCATCACGCCGACAAGCGTAGTCGCCACCCCACTAAGTCTACGCCGGAATCGCGCACCGTTGTTGTTTTGTCGTTCTTACCGTATCGTCGCGCTCGCAGTAGTCGTTGGTGACGTCTGCCTCTGCCGACCTAAAGCATGTAGGCAGGGCGAGAGAAAAAAAAACAGAAGCGAGTAGACAGATCGTGATCAGAGGTAGCGAGCGGAGCGGTGGATGGGGACGCAAACAACAAGCTGAGTAAACGTTCTCGGCGCGAAAAGCTTAAGCAACGCGCCAGTAAGTGTTCAGATGCTGATCTGTTAACGGATTACGTCCGGCCAAACAAGCGCCACTATTAACAATAAACGAAACGTATTAAACACCGTTCTGTGTCCTAATACATCGTTCAGACAGAACGCAGGTATAACAACTCTTTGGGCGACACCTTCTGAGAACTCGTACGTATTATTAAAACTACGAAATTTGTCCACAGACAGCACTCTACCCTCCGGCGCTTACAGGTCGATCTCGGTGCTGACAGCCAGTAGAATGCTTCCCACGACATGCCTAATGGTACATACGCATACATATATATATATAACATATATACATATATATATATATTTCTAGAGATAGTATTTGAAGTATTTGTTGTTTGTAGTTATTACTAATAGACAATACAGTGTGGAGAGACAAAATATGCTGAGCTCACTTGTGCTTTTTTTACAGGTTAAGCTTTGTTTACTCAATACGCGAAATTGTCTCTAAAGTCTAAGCAGGATCTTACCACAACTGCTAGTAGATGTTTGAGAAAGTATTTGCTCGATGTAGTACATAAAGGCGCTGCGGTACGAGCGCACCTAGACGCTACCCTCGAAGATCGATATATTGGCCGATGCTGAATAAAGTAGAAAGTGCACGGCCAATATATGTATATATGATCACCTAGTTCTGACTACCACGCTTCGTTTAGCCGATCGAATAGTTAACGGTACTACATCTACATATAGTGCCTGTTAGTTTTTTACACGATTTTTTAAACGTAGTTTTTAGACAGTAGTTTATACAACTGTTTACAATTTTAGACTTTTATAAAGTGCACACCTAGACTCCCCAGGAAAGAAAAGTAGTGGCGGAACAACGATGACACAACCGCTACAACACTATATCTTACCTACACTTAAACGGAAACGCAAATCAATGTTTTCCACGTTGCTTCTTGTTACTGAAGGAGTTTGCCTGCGACACCCACTAAGGCTAGCAATCAAGACTTAATATCTTCACTATAAATGTTTGAGACTGTTGGTCATAGAAATGCTTTATATTTTCGCTTCCCTGTAGGTTATCGAGGTGAACGAAACCGTCGACTTTGCCGATAAGTAATCTGACTAGCCATACTTTTATGTTCCTTGCCTTGCAGAGACGAAATAAGCGTCACAATAGTGGCAGCAATCAAGCATCTGATTTCAATCGACCCCCTTGAAGAAAAAATGAGAAAACATTGTCTAATTGACAGCAGCACCTTGTTCTAAGCGACTACCCAGCCGATGGGAACCCCCAACGGTGGCAGTCAAAGAGACAGGGACAGTGACACACGTGCAGTAGGGGGGTGGGCGCTGAATTTCCCCCTCAGGAAAACTGTATTGCGATCAGTGCGACAGAAAAGCGAGCGTCGATTAGAAAAGCGACACTTTTTCTGTCTTCACAATCCAGGACGCCATCTAAACAGACGCCACTGATGCACCGCGGCTACCACTGGCCTTGCTTCGAAATTCCCGGATAATTCCCTGGCGGAATGAGATTGTCTTCCCAGACTGACGTGACGTAGGTGACCTCTTTGTGGGTCCAGTGCTCCTTACCTAAAATCACACCAAATAACACATTACACTCTGGTTAGGAAGCTTGTATAATCTAGAAAAAAAACGGGCGAAGGTAGTTTCTATAAATAGATGAGTCGTTAATTCGTTCTCGGCGCTAGTAATGTTCGACCTATGTCGCGGACTTCTACGAAGTGCAACACTAGTACACCATTGTTATATTACCATTGCCTAACGTCTATTAGCTCACTCAACACCTCGCTTCGCTTATTTAACTGTATATTAGCACACATTCACAATCAATTCAATCCTCTAGCTTGTTTAGTTAAAAAAAATACTTCTTCAGTATGTCGAGGACAGCAGCAGCAGCAACAAAACATGCTGTAACGTATTGCTCAAAATGGCCACGCACCAAAACGACAAAAATTTACGAAGATCGTTGCCGCCTGTGGGTGGGGAAGAATCCGGGTTTAGTAGGTTTGCGAGTCTCACACTAGTCACGCAGGCTGCTAGTGGCGCATGTGCATATTGCATTCCAGAGAAAGAAAAAAAGTTACTAAGGCACAAATCGTATCGCAACTGCTCACTCGCATCTAACACGAAACCATATCTGCTCCAGGGCCGGTCTGATAATCTGTGAAAACAACTCTTTAAAACGTCTCATTTAACCCCTCACGCTTGTCGCGATGTACGAGTGGGGTGCGAAGTAGCTTGGAGAAGGTCTGTGTGCCCACGCGAGCGTCCGCCTCCCTTCAATTGCGTCAGTCAACTGCCTTCGGCAAACAGTTTCAGCCAGCTGCACCTCCAACAACAGCGGCCGTAGCCGACAAAGACTCCTTCTAGCGTCGTCGCGTAGGTAGTTAGCGCGCTGGCCTAAACGTAGAGATAAATGGTGATTACCCTGATCTAGTATGTAAATGAACCGCCGTGCTAGTGTCTAGCTGCGGCGGCGGGGGCAACGCGACGGGTTGTGCAACGCGGCACAATCTCTATTGACCGCGAGAAGCCAATCGAATCGCCACCGTCAGGAAGGACGTCAATTGAGCTTCTTATGCACCACACTTCCCGTCCTTTCATCTATGAATGCTTATTCCGTATCTTCCTTTTATCGCTCTTCTTTTTGTCTGCTCCTCGACTTCCTCACACGCACCCCAGCTCAGAAACTCTCGCGCGCACAATGCAGCACATTAATTTTAGGCAATACATTTACATTGTTCAGATTGGTACGAATGTGAGCGAAGCCACATTCGCTAACGATACACCTCTCCATGTGTCAGCCAGACTTACACGACACCTTCATATATACGGTAGATAGATACGGACATATGTACAAGTACACATTAACAACCACCTCCGTTGCATTTCATGTGTGCATCTCCAGGCGGGCAATTTTGACAACTGGCAACTGAAGTCTATGTAGCTGATGGTTGACACTTGGACAGTTCTGACCGGGTTCAGGACATGTGTAACAGCAGCGCCCCAGCGTGTTGCCTGGCGCTAGCCGGATGATCACTTGCGTGTGATCACTTGAGTGTCACTGGATGTTCTCGGTGTACGTGCAGGCGTCAGCATCTTCTCGTAACTACGTCGGACAGAGTAGCTGAAGAACGAAGTCCATCCATTGGTCCACCACTGTGCTACGAACGCTGCCCGGTGCCGTCCACACGAGTTGCAAGATACCATACCCCCCTCCCGGCCTACAGCGTGTCCATGGCTCGGCCGGGTGTGCCAACTTTCTTTCAGCAAAGAAGCGTTGCGTTCTATTGTCGTTACTGTTGTTGTTGTTGTTGTTGTTGTTGTTGTTGTGGTTGTTGTTGTGGTTGTTGTTGTTGTTGTCGCTGTCCTCGTTGGATTACGTAGTAAGTAGTTTCAGCGCATGATGTGTACAACGCAATCGTAGAGAAGGGCAGAGGCGCAGCGATGCGACCCGTCGCGTGCGCGAACTGGACCGTGCGCAACGAAGAGTATGCAACGAATCGCAGAGCGTGTGAGAGACCGCCCGCCTCTCTCTCTCTCTCTCTTGCTTCCCCTAGGGAGGACTCGTTGTCCTCCTATCCTTTCCTGCCTGCCTGCCTGTCTGCCTATACAGCGGACAAGCAGTCGTTGTTGTCTTGTCTTTTAGCACCCGTCTGTCTATGCAGAATGCTGTTCGAAGGCGCTCCAAGTCTCAAAAGGGCTTGCACCACACATCTAAGTGTACTTTTTAGGCAATTCTAGGCTAACCGCCACCCACCGCTTGACAACAGAGCCCGACATCACGAGAACAACAACAATGTCGTTAGAGCAGCACCGAAGCTGAAGACGCCTGAAGACGATGACAACAAAAGAAGATACAAGTCGAAACCAAAGCACGAAACAACACGACAGCAACAGCAGTAGTAAGAGTGCCACGACGATGGCAACGACAACAATAACAGCAAACAATAATAATAATAGTGCCAACAACAAAACTTAACAGTAGATTAACACAATACCAGCAACGAAAGCAACAGCAACTATACGGGCGCATACAATAGAACGAAAACATTTATATATATATATATATATATATATATATATATATATAGTGACGCCTTGTGATCCACAACTAGCAAACTAACCCGCTCAGGCCATAAGTGCGCTGCCATCTTAGTTAGTGTTTTAGAAGCTTAATAAATGTCAAATATCTCGACAAAACTGCTCTAGGGCAAACAAATCCGTTCTTCTGAGGTCAACACTACTAAAAACGCTGCCAATACTATTATGTCCTATTATTGCCTAATTGTATCTAATGAATCGTTAGGTCCTACTACACACGCAGCAATCATCGGTACGCAATAAACGATCCATACGGGAAACGGCTCTCGTTAATGTAGTAGTTAGCAGTAATTCAGCCCTGCTTTAGTCCACCACATTTTCCATCCGGTCTCTGTTGGTTCTCTCTTCCTGGCGGCCACCAGGAGGCGTAAACCGGCTTAGGTGTTTGTGGGGAAGAACCTGAAAACGGACAACGATAACTGCTTGTCCGTATGGGTAAATAAAGCCAGAAGAATACGGACACATGGGAAGAGGAGAGAGGAAGAGAGAGAGAGAGAAAGAGGAAGACCAGGATGATGATGAAACTGATGTGCTGAAGGTGCATCGATCACTGCAGCAACGACATAGATTGTCGCTTAGCGCGCGGGGTTCCTCTTCGATGTCATCACGGTTGGTTCACTTTTGGCTTGCTGATTGTCTCGTCGTCGTCGTCGTCAGATGCCTCTTGGATCACATGTGTCGTGTCATGTCATGTCATATCATGCAGGCCACGATGCCTACCATGCCAGCCATGCTAGAGCCATGATGTCCTGTCGTGCCCGAGTAGCCAATATCGGCGTGGATCATCGCCGCGCGCCGTTACCCGTGCGCGTATGCTTGTATGCGTGCGTGTATATAATATATATATATATATATATATATATGCCAACATGTTTGTATGTATGTACACCTATAAATATATATATATATATATATATATATAAATATATTAGGCTGGTGTCTCCAGGCCTCAACCCCTTAGACATGGAGGTCAAATTTGGTGGAGGTGGTTGGTGGCTGGGGGCACGGGCGATGATTAATCATCTCGTACGAAGTGCATGTTTAGTCCTATAAGCGAGCGCCCCAGTCAGTCGGCCGCTATGCAACGCTCGCGCCGACCCACCATTTACGACACCAACTGCGCCGTCCTGCGAGTTTGGCCGGCTGTGTCGGTCGGCTGCTTGTTCCCGGCAGGAGAAGCAAGAAAGAGCGTAGAAAAACTTGACAAGAAACAAACGCCAACTAAATCACTACCAACGTTCAACAACGGCTAGCAGCTGCTCCCCGTTAAAAGGATTATTGCATGTCCAATTAGCAACGAGACAGATCAACAGCGGAAGTGCTCCGAGTCCGAGTGGCACAACGAGAGAAGCAATGACAGCAGAGGAGCAGAAGATCGTTCGTTCGAAACCGCACCAGCCAAACACACAAGCAAACAGACAAGCGAACAACGGCCAGACAGACTACCGGTCCAGTATGTCTTGCCACCTTTGTACCACGGTAGTGCGCAGTCCTGACAAGGCCTCTACTGGTAGCACGAGCAGCACAGAACAGACTAATTCGGCACGGCAGCAGTAGTAATGGAGTCTTTGAGCGGTAGTGAGATTCGAGTCCATTGCGGCTCGCCGGACTGCTAGCGTGTTGTGTAGCCATATGATGATACTTCACGCGTCACGTGATGAGACGTGGAAGAGATTAAGTGATTACCATTTGTTTTCGGACATTTTCTTTGTGTCCATTTCGTCCTGCGGGTTCTTTGAAAGCGTGGCGATGGCGTGGTCATTCCGCCACGAAGTAGAAACAACATCCTTCTTGCAAGCATCCTTCTCGCGCGCTTGGTTTGGCTTGCTTGGTGATGATGACGTCTAACCATGACCATACGACGATAACAAAAACAACAGCAACAACTACAGCAATAACAACAACAATCACAACTACAGCAACAACAACAACAACAACAACAATCACAATTACAGCAACAACGACAACTACAACAATCACAACTTCAGCAACAACAACAACAGTAACAACAACTACTACTACTACTACTACTACAATGCTGCTGATGATAATGATGATGACGGCGGAGGCGACTATCTGTTCCTTTTTCACAGACAAAGCAAAGACACCGCGACCGACGCTTCGACGCGGCACCGATCCTGATTGACGCTGTTTGCCGCATCGCCTATATGTCACTCACACACATGCATTCAGTAAAGGGGTAAAAGCCTTCTCCAGAGGCATCACATTAAAAGAGAGAGAGAGAGAGAGCGAGAGAAGAGAGAAGGAGTGGGAACGCAATGCAGACTAGAGGGAATTAAACGAGAAAACACGACCGAAAGATTGGGTAGCGAGAGAGAGAGAGAGAGAGAGACAGAGAGAGAAGTATGTGAAACAGATAAAGAGAGAGAGAGGCGGGAATAGATGGAGATGAGGGGACGCGTTGGCCGTTATTGTATTACTCATAATTAAATCCACTCTCTCCCCACTCCCAATTCACCCCATCTACACCCCCACGTCGTCCGCCCTTCGATCGAGCCAAGCCACGGCCACATAGCGGAACGAACCACCACCACCACCCAAAGATCAGAGCAGACAGGGCAAGCCTCGGGGCAGCTGCGCTGAGCGACCACCACATCCGTGACTACCCCAACCCGTTGCTGGTTGCAGTCGTTCCTCAAAGGCAGCCGTCTGACCCCCTCCCGACCCCAGAATGGCGATCATCGTGCCGATGATGCTGACGATGACAACGACAATTCTCATTATTATTATGATGATGATGATGATGATGATAATGGTGAAAATGATCCTCATGATGCTGGGGGTACCGCACCCCGCTCAGTATCGACAGCTGCAATGCGAAGGCAATTAACCACAGCAACACTTGCCTCACATGGCCATGCACTCACTCACTCACTCATCCTGCACGCGGCGGCCCGCATATACATACAACAGTGAGCAGCCTAACCAATATTACCCTACCAGAATTAAAGGCGTTTTTTTCTAAACCGAAACTGTTAGCTTTCATTCTAGGCTAGTCCTTGTCCGTATCGGGCTTTGAGTCAACGTGAGAGACGCCCACTTCAATGCGCCGAGGGTCAGACATATTGGGATGGGTCTAATTCACTAGGTCTAGAGGTCCACCTCCCCTTCACCACCACTTGTGCCAGTATGCAGCAGCATAGCTGCCGGGATATGGGTTTATGACCTATTCTCTAAGTGAGCAAACTCGCTCGCAAAGAAAATCGATCAACAACAACAGCGGCATCGACAGGACGCGTCGAACCATGTCGAACATTGCTACATACAGCTAGGGTGCTTAGGCTACTGCTAGGACATACTGCTAGGATAACTATTAATTATTATTCTTACTACTACCACTACTACGACCACGACTACCAACTACTACATGAACTTTCGCCTGCACTAACGTGTAGCTCTCTCTAAGTGTCGAACTAACTTGTAGCAAATTAGCAGACGAGAACTACAACTGTCCATCGGCCAGCCCATCGGTCCATTCTAGCGGCCGCTCGTTCACCATACACGCCTCACCGTTCATCGAGGCGGTTCGTCGACGAACGACTAGAATACTATGGATCCATATATATATATATATATATATATATATATATATATATATATATATATATATATATATATATATATATATATATCATATATATATAATATGGATTTATCATTGACTTGCGACGACATGAGTACCTGAACACACATGTCACCCTTTTATATCAGATACTCCTAAAGAGCAGCAGCATAAGCGATCATGTTGAGGATATGTAGGATTTTTCCAACATGCCTTGAGGCAGCATAGTAGCTCGTGTATTTCCGGCGGTGTGGTTTATCCTCTATTCTTGACGAACATTGTTCAAAGTAATTCGATCAAGAACAGGAATCGAACCGGCGACACCACAGTAGATTACAACCATGAGTATAGCACACTAGCTCCTTAGACAACTATGCATATATATATATATATATATATATTATATTATATATATAGTTTATATATACATAGTTTGTCAAATGTGTTTACTCGCTTCATCTACCGTTCTACGCAGCTGACGTTGCCCACCAATCAATGACAAGCACAGTTAGCAATATATTTCGACACTATTTTAGATCGCGTTCTGCATATATGAGTTTGGTCAATATTTCCTGATACTGAGTGTTGAGCAACGAGAATCGATGATTCCGTGACGGGCTGATGACGTGATTATTCTCAACCAGTCTTTAACGAAGGAAAATATTTGTGTTTTGAACTACCCTATTATTTGCCCAATTTAGCAGCTGCAGACTATCTTTTATCATCAGAAGATGTATTTCAAATTATAATAAAATGTCATAATTTTCTCCGCTTCTATTTCTAGTCTAGGCTTCCTCCATTTCTATTCCCTTACTGTTTTATTCTAGACTTTTAACAGGATGTACAGGGCATCTTATCTAAGCCGATCACATGCGTCGGAAAACGTGGTTGTTAGGACGCAAAAAATGACGAATCGTTAGTGCTTGTGTTTAGCTTTAGTGGAGGCCTGATATGTGCTTACATCCATACAAAGTAATCCTCGCCTACATGTTCCTGAACACCCTCCTGTTGGGGTCCTGAGTTTACTACACCACATGCTCAAATGGTGTGCTTTTCAAACAAGTTCCTAGAAACTGATGCTTCGGGCAATCCTGAGCGTCTTTGCGATGCGGCCAAAATCCGGAGGCCGAAGGTGCAGTCACCGTCTTTGGCATCGCCGCTAGTCCAAGAAGGCCACCATCCATCACCGTATCATGGGCGTTCCAAAACAATTTTTCCTTCAGGCAAGTTGCGCGGTCCGCTCTTCATGTTGACCCAACCTTCCCCTTCCCCCCCTCCGACTCCGGCTAATCGAGTAAGAGTCAACGACGCGCGAGTGATGGTTTTATCTTCGTTGATATAATTGAATGCCGTTCAGCGTGGCTATTCGTCAAATGTATATCGTGCAAGTACGTGTCATGCAACGCCCGTCCAATCAATTGGCCTAAACCTTTAAACCAAAAATACGCCTTAGCCAAGACCAACATTATTGTTCGTATCTTCAGCCAGGGAGGCTCGCAATATATTATGCCTAGTTAGCTAAACAAGCGGCAACAAATCTGGCAGCTCCCGGGATCAGACCTATGACTCAAAACACCAAATTCAGAGGACATTTTCACCACACCATACCGTGGACTAACCACCCGTGCTAGTATAACTATTTTCAACCGTATAACTAACCTAAACTGCTTAATAAATTTGATATGTTCTTTCTGAGTGGATACTTGGACCACAAGTACGATTGCTGGAGGAACATTTGTTGGAGATGCTGCCGTGATTCTCGCGCGTAGCGCTCGCTCTTAAGGCCCGCCGTAGCTTTACCCGGTAGCTAGCAATTGGTTCCGCAAAGGTGAAAATCGAAACACCAATGGATTTGATGATTTACTCGGCACTTGAACCGGCGATAACGCGCCATCTGTTGTGTCACGTTTCGACACGACCATTCTGTCAAATGGTTTGTCCGCATGGGCGTTGTTGACATCCTAATCGCCACGGTAGATAACCTCTCTTCGCCGGTCCGTGAAGAAAGCTATTTGTGAAAAGGTCTGTAAAAAACAGAGCTGAAGTATACTTCCTTATATAGGAGTTAGCTAAAGGTTGTTTTAAAAAACTTAGTTACCTTAGAGCAAGAAGGTCAACAACATTAGCAACAACAAGAACAACAACAGCAGCAGCAAAAACAACAATGACAACAACGACAACAACTACAAAACACCGCTGCCACCAGATTCGGCTGGCCCGACAGCGTTTAAGCCGGCGGACTTAAGGGTTGCTGACATCTCTATCTCAAACGAACCATCTCCTTCACTACGAACCGCAACGACATCTACAAAGTGCTCCCGGCAGCGGGGGTGCAACCTTCTGTAGCAGTGACTGCAGCAGCAGCCAGCAGCAGCAGCAGCAGCAAGCAAGCAAGCCAGCCAGCCATATCTCTTCTACGGTTCAGCACCCCACGCACTTTCCTTCAATGAAGTAGACGTTGAAGGCCGGTGCGTGGGTGGGACCGAAGCATGGGAAAACGATGAGAGGAGAACAAGGTTGGCACACTGGCCTTTGTACTGAGCGACTGGCCAACCAAGCAGCCGCGTTTCGTCACCGCCCGGCTACGTGATAAAGAGCGAAAGAGAGAAGAGCCCAGGGTAAAGTAAGGGGCCGGGAGTAAGGTGGAGGTGTCCATCCCGCCAAATGTCGGCTTGGTGCGTGATTGTTGTTATTGTTGTTGTTGTTGTTGTTGTTATTGTTGTTGTTGTTGTTGCTCTCACTAGGACAACTACTGTGGTTGTTGTTGCTGTTGTGAGCAACCTGTCAACTACTTCGACCAATAATATATTGACAGCACGCAGCATAACCAAGGATGACGAGCGCAGTCTCAAAGATAAATCAAGGGAGCAAAAGAGACCAAGAGAGTACAATCAGGCTGGCGTTCAGCCGCTGTTTCTCGTAGTCAATCTGGCCAGCCAACACAGCCTCCGGCTTGTTCCCTGGTCATCATTTCTGTCACACAACGAGTTGACTTCCTTCTCGTTTCTTCATTCTGCTTTTCCTTCTCGCTCCCTATTATATATATATATATATATATATATATATATATATTGTAAGAAGGTGCAAAAACGCCGCCGGCCACATGAAGGCATACCCACCAACATGTGTGTGTGTGTGTCGGGCGGGCCGGTATAGCGTGCAAACAACATTCAAACATTCATCTACCACCCTCCACCGCTCTATTCCCCCCCCCCCCTTCACTGGTTCCCTCCACCTGCCTATCCGTGGATGCAAGCAAGTTTACCGAAAACGCAAACGAAGCCAACAAGCTGATCTGGTCTGGTGGCTGATCGGCCTGTCCACCTGCCCTCCCTATGAGCGGACTACATATACTTGTACATCCGGTTGATGTCGTTCCCAGACCTGCTCAACAGCACACTGACTGATGGTCCGACAGCAGACACACGCACAGTAAAGCCACACAGGCAGATACACAGCTCGTACATATGTCTCTTTTGCTTACACGCTCCCTACTTTCATTCCATTCCCCCCCCCCCCCCCCCGCGGCACCGCACGCAAGCAGATCCCTCCACCCAGTAGGCAGTACTTGTTCCACTTCGTTCCAGCTGTGGCTGCGTTCTGGATCACCAGCAGCAGTACAGCAACAAGGGTGAACAAGGCAAGAACAGTACCATAATGAAGTTGTTAAAGCAGCAAAATAAATTAGCCCTCTCTGTCTGTGACCTTTTTCTGTTTCGGGTTGTCATTTTTTCTCGTACTTTTTGAGCTTGCCGTTTGCGCCGTTGAGCTTACTTAGCTGTGTTCGGTACAGGTCTCCGGCAGCTCTGGCGCTATGCAAGCGCACGCAATGTTGGTTCGCAATGATGAGCTCATAAGAGAAGATCCACCGGCCGCCGGTAGACAGAACTTGACACTCGGCTCTTTATAGGCGTCATTGCAAACGAGGAACAAACGAAGAAACCTGTTGACTTAGTTTGAATGTCTACGAAACTCGGATCAGAATATCTTCAGAAAGCAGACAGTGCATTATGTTGTGCCAACGCTGTTTTATTGGTTTTCTTAATGTTACTGTTGCTGCTAGCCATGTACAGTAAGACACACCTGTAAAAAAAAACTATATATATATATATATAAATTATTTCTGCTGTAATACAGCATATATCCAGCGGAACTAGCTATAGAAACCATCCAACCAATAGCTAGTTTCGCTGTTCAGCATCATTGTTCTGTTTATGTTCACTCGTTTGCAGACGACCCGTTGAGAACGAAGCAGAAAAACGCTAAAATGGCTTAGAGTCGAACCGCTAGTGCGACTGGTTCTCTGTTGATAGGCTGAAAGACAAGTAAAGGGTAGAAATACAAACGCAATGAAAAAGCCGACAGCACTGCACGTGCGCGCCAGCCTGACTACGTACGGATAGTGTGTGTCGGTGTTTATATATATATATATATATATATATACACATATATAACAATTAACAATAGGGACACAGGAACCAACAAACGACGACTCAGCTTCTAATTGTGAGTGCCTCAGGGCGTAAAAACTAATAACATCCATGTTCCAAGCTATCGTAAGTCTAAGATATATACGTTATATGCCTCCGCCCCCCCTCTCCAGGGCGTGAGCCTTATATATCATCGTATTTGTGCCGTCCATGTATATATGGTAGGACATCGTAACTGCATTCCTTATATTAGCTGTGCAGTGGAGTAGTACTGTACATAGAGATAAAGTAGTACTGTACATAGAGAGTAAACTGTACATAGAGATACATATTTGTTGCACTTATAGATACGCGCATTGATTACTGCCAAAGATAGCGCCTATACCTCTGACTAATAACAGAAGTTTATATAACTTAATATTTATGATCTTGCATAGAGAAAATCCGGTAGTAAGGGTGGAAATAAGCCACCGGAACAAAAATGCATTCCAGTCCTTAGATATTTTGTTCCCTCTTACCTTAGAGTACTGGCTCATATATAAGTCCGCCTTCTTCTGATGAGTTCGGTTTACGCCGATTGGACTTTTTGACTTTGGTGTAATCAAATTATTGGTTAGTCGTCGAAACTTCAAAATAAACGAAGCGAAATAAAGAACATTTGCACTCCAGGAGAACAACTTGCGCGATCAATTGGTGATAACAGTTAACTCAGTAGCTGAACTAACTAAAAAAACTAAGAACGTATATGTTCAGTGTGTTCTAAACTAACAAAATACGCGTATCAACTAATTTGTGGTGGGCATGGCTACCAAATATCATAAGGTCTGGGGCTTGTTAGGTCTGAGCCGACACGACGCAAGCCAGTAGAAACCAACAACTTGTTCCTGGTGAACTCCAATAAATATACACAAATAAACATTAAAAAAAAAAAATATATATATATATAATACGAGGTCAGCAACAACAACAACAACAAAAACGACAACCTGCTTAACCGTTCTCCCTGTACCGTAATGCCGACATACAAGTAAGGAAGCAGACCGCCAGTGTACGAGCGAGACAGTCCAGGCGATTGTAGTAACCGGGGGTATAAGGTATTATCATCATCAGCATCCTCATAAGCATCATCATCCGCAGCAGCAGCAGTATCATAACCCCCCCCCCCCCATCATTATCATCATAAAGCAACAACAGCAGCAGCTCCATCAGCATCATCCGTCGAGGAATCCGGGAAAAACCGTTGCAACCAGGTTGGGCCGACTACGAGAAGAATCAAGGAAAGAGAGCAAACCAGAGCCACTAAAGGCGAGTGAGTGTATGAAGCGCGACAGCAGCCATCATCTTGGAATTCATTTTTCAATTCGATTATTTATCATCCCTATATCAGATGCGCGCCCATACGCATATGTGTATATATATATATATCCCCGGGAGGTCTGCAAGCGAATAAAGCAAAGCGAAACAACCTAGTCCCCACTGCTGCTGCTGCCTTCATATCGGCCACCACCGCCGCCTCAAAAGCTTCGTATCTTTAGACTACCTTGGCCTGTTCTTCGCTCTCTCCCTCTCTTTCTCTCCATATATATATATATATATATATATATATATATGTATCATTATCTTTATTTCTCGCTCTGTTTTTCCACCTCTTCGAATTTCGGTCTTTTCCTCTGTTTCCGTTGAGATCAAGCGACAGTCGTTGTTGTTGTTGTTGCAGTTGTTGTTCAAGGATGCTACTGTCTGATGGATTTTGCCGTCTTCATGAGCGTTCCCATCATCATCATCATCATCCAATCATCTTCATTGACGTGACCGTTGTCGTCGTCGTCTTCGTCGTCGTCGTTATTGTTGTTGCCGTTGTTTGTTGTTGTCGTCGTCGGAAGTCGCCAGCCCATACCGGTCGCAGGCCGCCGCCACATCCTCGGATCGGAGGATCATCTCGCAAACCGATAGAACTGTCCCACTGTCCGAACTTTTCCGCCGACCGCAAACGTAGCGATGATCAAAAATGATGGTCGACTGTCGCAACTCGATTGTCCGTCGCCCCAGACATCACCATATCTATCCACCAGCCAACCAACCCATTTTCCCCGTCCAGGTGCCTGGTGCACCGTTGACGAACCGGCCAACCGTCATGGCGATGGTCGTCTATCTACGAATGAATCGAAAAATGAATTCGCCTTCAGGGACCACGCTGGCATCCAAAACGGCCACGTCGTGATGCCTCGTAGGCAAACGTCTCGATTGTCAGAGCCTTCATTACGTAGTAATAACAGCAACAGATAATGATATATATATATATATATATATATATAGATTATATATAATATATATATATATATATATATATATATATATATATATGTATTTGTATATATATATATAACAACAATTTGGTATTGTAGATAAACCCGCGTATCCAAATGTGTAGCTCGCCTAACAAATAGGGTGCCCTTACACTTATTAGGATTGTGGTTAGCTGGAGTTATTAACTACAGGCGACGATTTTATCGGCAATATGCTGAAATCATTCAATCCATCAAGGTCTGTCGCCATCGCCCAGAGCTCCTAACGAAAGGCAGGACAGTATAAGTCGATTGATTGCATATCGACCGCGCGTCTTTCACTCGTTTGTTACAATGCTTGTACAAATGCCTGGGACGCGCTAATTGTGGCAGAAATTGTGGATACAGAATTCGTCGCCGCCACGCTGTCGCTGACCGCACGAATGGACAGCGACGTGTGCACGAGACACTATACAATAATTCTTGGGAGAGAAACACACCGCCGATGTAATCAGTCAATGAGAGATGATCGTCGTCGTTAAGTTTTCACCGCGGGCGTTATGAGGTTGAAGCCTGCATAGGGTTTGTCGCAGAAGCTGTCCACGCCGGCGTCCTTCTGTCAAAAAGAGGAGCGACAGTCAAAGAGAAGCGACACGGTTGAGAGTCAGCCATCTCTCTGGCAAGTTAGTGATCCGTCAAAATATAGACAATAGCGCTGCGTCCTACATCGCAGGAATCGAGCGCAGTAGCAGCGGCAGCAGCTTCACTTGCTTCACCCCCAGCCCTACCGCCACCCCGCGACCACCACACCCCCCCCCCCCGGCAACTTCTTCCACGTCACACCCATTAAGTGTTGTATCTAGTACTCCTGCTACCGGTGAATCTACACGACGGTACGACGTCCAGCCAGCCAGCCGGCCGAACGAAGGTTCTTAGCAGCAAGATAGGCACAAGGACCCCGCATTCACTCGCCACCCCCTGGGCATCTTCATCGGCATTGACGCTCGACATCGATGTCGTCTTCGCACTCGCCGCGGCCGTTGGCGCCGCCGCCGCCGCATCCGTTCGGCAATGGTTACAGCAATGGCGGTCCTGCAGGCGGGTTCTGTTCGGGATCGCCTTCGCCCGAAGGCGCTTCTTTGGTCGTTCGTAAAGCCACTGAGTTGGGCCCTGCCCTCGCGACGCGGCTAGCGATGAGCAGGGCGGCTCTGTAAGAACCTGACGCAACTTCCGTTTTGGGGTTCCGGTGGTGATGTTGGCGCTACTGGCCGCTATTGAAATGCGACTGAAGCGGCAGCAGCAGCAGCACCGAGAACCGAGTTGCCGGTGAAATGCTCTGCCCGGCTTTTTCCGTCCCTCAGACCTGACATCGCCCCCTGCGTCTTCGGGAAGAAGCTCCTTGGTCCATTGTCACAGCACCGGCAAGAGCTGCTGATACTGTCGTTGCACTTGTGCGTCCGCTCCGCCGCTTTTCGTCGTTGTCGTCGTCGTCACCGTCGTCATGGTTCTTCTTCCTGGTCATCGTCATGTTCATCCTGGTTGTCCAGGCTGACCCATCGTTCCGGTTTTCCCGGCTGTCCTGCTGGTTTTGCTGCTACGTCGAACAACAAGAAATCAGCCGTTCCGTATAATAGAAATCGGCATACTAAAAATATTGCTGCATTTCGGCGAGTCGGTCGGCGCAGAATGCTCCGGTCGTTGCGCTCGCCGTACATATTCTCCTCTGCTTTCTCTCATCCCCTATTTCTCCACCACTCTCTCTCGTTCGCTTTCGTGAGGACAGCCGCTTAAGCGTGGCTCGCTACTTCACCCACAACAGAAAAACATGACGAAAGGAACGACAAGACACACCGAAACAGCGTTTGCTGCCGACATTTTTCGGTGAGTAACGGTAAAACCTCTGAAACGGTACCAGAACTGTGTCTAGCCATTAAAATAGCATCATTGCATTGCGGTAAACCTTCCATTTTACTGATAACGAGCGAGGTCGGAGATTTGAACACACGTATATGTACACTGTCGGTTTGTCAATACCCCGCATATATAAGTATATAATATACTGGCAAGTATATATATATATATATATATATATAATATATATGCGCAAGTTTGTGATATATATATATATATATCATATATATGCGCAAGTTTGTGATATATATATATATATATAATGAATATATATATATACTGCGCAAGTTTGTGATATATACAAATGACGTATCTTTGTTGAGAATTATTGGGCCTTGGCTTCTATCTAGTAAGAGTCGCAGGATATCTCCAAAGTCTTCGGTTATATGAGTCTGTTTTAATTTTGCCTTAACATCCGCATTGTCAATGATCCACACTTTCTCCCAGGAGGCACTGTTTCGTGCAGTCTCTCCTGGGAGAGCTTATCGAGCAAAAGTTTATTCACAGGAAAGAACTAAGATATTATACCGTATCAGCTTACTCTCATATGAATGATACGGCAGCGTCGTCTTATCGTCAATATTCTTGCAAAAAAGGAGCGCAAACACATTGGCCTGGGCCCGCCATTAAGTTGCCGTTTTCTGGTCACAGCAACGCTAGCCAAAACGCACAGGTAGCACTGATGATTATTAAAGGCATTACGAGGTGCGCTTAGAGCGGGCGCTAACCAACATCGAGTGTGGACATTGGAAGGTGTTAATGATACGTCGATTGACGTCTGGGAGCGTGTCAGCGAAGGTATGCATGCACATTTGGACAAAACTACTAAGTGAACAACATTAAATTTGGGGTTCCTGGCGTTATTTTATACGCGCACACAAAATGCAGGTCATCTATCCTATGGTGTAGGACCCACGTTATGATTAACTACGTGACTGACGCAACACCTGTACCGCCGCTTCTCATGATGACTGCGCACCGTAACACAGTCCAAAGCAGTGTAGGACGACATTCGAATAGCCGTCCCTTCTTAGCCGGCGCCTCGGTTGCTGTGACGCAGCGGTTTGTGTCAACACAACAACTGCAAGCTGCTTTTGATACACCTGTTCCTGGCGAGTAAACAGCACGCCTATTTTCTGTCGCGTTCAAACAAGACTTTCTGTTGTCCTTGAACTGTTGTTTGCGCGTAAGTCCCTGGAGACCAAAATTGGCTCAACAGTGTCTGAGATTGGCATGCATGCAATGAAGGTCCAAGACAGGGCCTGGTCGATAGCCGATCCTCGTTGTTCCCGGTGAAAGGAACTAATGGAGAAAAATGCGTGCAGCATTGTGCCAAGATTTCATTTGTTTTCTGGCTAGGTACTGCAACAAAGCATTGATTGGCCTACCTCTAAGTCTACAAAGCCTATGTTACGGTATTAACGCGCCCATTTTCGCCGATGCACGTACTTCGTGGTGGTCGATGCGAGAGTGGGGCATTATTGGTGTGTCCTGATGTGTCTTCGCGGGTCGTCTTCTATAGGACTGGCAACGGCCTTCCTCCTGTCACCGTTACTTCGTTGTTCATCATTGTACCTTTGAGGGATTTATCCGAGGCAAATCGCCCGTCAAGCTTGCCGACCGACCCTGTCAATGTCTGCTTTGCCTGCCAATGAAATGTGGCCGATGTCGTCAATAAGCCGTCTTCGCTGTTCTGGCCGGGCGGGAACGTTACTGCGTAGCTAATGACATAACAAGGTAATACGAAAAAGCGGCGGAGAGGAGAGTTTATCTCAGGAAGAGTTCGAACGCACAATGGGTCCGAAGTGAATACATAGAAAAAAAAAGGAGGCAAGGAGTGGGATAGATAGAGACACATTATGATCGAAACAAACGGGTACAGGATGGCCATAAGAAGTGAGCAGAGCGATTCCAGGGCGAACATTGCGCCTAGAATATCGAGCTGTAAGCTGGCACATCAGTTTATGTGTGCATATGTGGAAGAGCACGATGGCGAGACGAGAAATATATTTGCTAATTGACAAATGTAAATCCGAAGAACAATAAAGTTTTATCACGAATGTAAAGGAATGCTAAGGTAGAGAGAACTAGAGGGAGAAATGAGGAAATAGCATGTCACATTCGTTAAGCTGCACCGGTGAGGATCGTCAGTATAAACGTTAACCAATGCCCTCAGTAGATAATAATAATACTGCGCCTCAGCAGCAAATCTGAACTGGATTCGAAGTTTGTCAAAAAGGGCCGCTATAAACGAGCGTGCTCGACACTATCTTCGTTTATTGTACGCGTTCTCCTTTAACTTAGAAGTTTGTAGTTGTAGAACAATCAATTATAAATACACAAACTAGTCAGTATATATATATAGTGTCATTACACGATCTACACATTGTAAGCCGTCACACTCTATGTGGCTGGCACGAATCTCTACAGGCATTGTCACTCACCACCACGACCTCCGCTGCCAGCTAGCTGCCGCTGTTAGACATTGGTAGAGGCGGAAGCCCACCTCGGCCATTTCACTATAATGGTGTTCATGGTCATGGCAATAATCGTGATGGTAGTGATGGCAATAGTAATGATGATGGTGATGACCAGGATGATGATTATGGCGGTGCTGATGATGATGGTGATTATGCTGGTGATGGTAGTAGGGGCAATGATACGCTTGCGATGATGCCACCAATCGCTCGCTACAAATAGTTGGCTGACACTTCATACTCCCTACCTAGCTCATCCTAATCTTCTTGATGATGGCGTGTCCCCGCCGCCTTTGTCCGATAGCGAAGACTCCATTACTGATCACCATCAACATCACCATGGTCGTGATCGTGGTCGTCGTCGTCGCCGTCATCTGGAGGAACTCCCTGGACAATGAGCGATAAAGCGAGTGAACGCGCGGCGATCCAGCGGACGACGTTTCCAGCCCGATGGATGGGTGGGTGGATGGATAGATGGCCGCCTGCTGTCTATAGCAGCTCCACCGTCAGGGCTTCTTCCTTCGGCCATTTGCATAAAGAGGCCGGCGGACGCGCGGATGGGCAGGCAGACAGACATACGGACAAAGGGGCAAGTAAGCATCTACTTAGCAGGCTATCTGCTGTCCAGGTAGCTGGATGGGTAGCCTAGTTTAGATGGCTATTGGTATATATGCAAGTATGTACGTATGTCTATGTATGTGCGTACGCCGATGGAAATGAAGTCTCCTTCTTTCTCGCTTCTCGGTTGTCGGCTCGTTCCGTTCCGCCCGGCCCGGCCCTGCCCCGTCTCGCCTCGTCTGCTCTCCCTCAACGATGCACGATGCAGATGCGGGCCCGATGCACAACGAGCATCCTGGCAGAGAGCGATGCGTGTAGACAGGCGAGCATGCACCGAAGCTGCAGGTAAGGAAGAAGCGCTCGAACTACAAGTAGCCTATGTGCAGTTGCTGCTGCTGCTGCTAGCCAAGTGGTACGCTGTGTGCTTCCACCCGGTCTGTTCGACGCTACCAACCGTCGAGTGACTGACTGTCAGTTCTCCGGGGGATTTGTCGCCTCGAATGTCGCTTTACGAAGAAAGCGACAACGACGACGACTACGACGATTGTGCTACCACTGCTTCTGTTGTTGGTAAAAGCTTGACGCACCTGCAGGCAGAAACACGTGCACGTGTACATACGTGCACCAACGCCATAGTGCCATAGTGGATAGACAACGCAAGTGCCGCAGCTGAATAGATTAAGAACGAACGGCGAATTGCAACGTAGAACAGCGAAATGTACGAATCGTCGTGTCCTGTTCATCCTGCCCACGCTGTTCCTGCCGCTGCTGCTACTCCTGCTGTTGCTACCGTTAATGTCGCTTCTGCGGCTGCTCTTGCTCGCGTTCGTTCGTTACTGGTTACTCAGCTAACGAAGCAACATTGGTAACACTACGTACGGGAGAGCTGGTAGGCGACGCTTACGCCTCCTTGCCCAGCCCCACCTAGACAGACTATCCTTCGTTGTCCTCCGGTGTTCGTACCCCATTGGGCATACGGTGTAGTTGTCGACTCTGCATCTGCCTGCTCCCGTGATAGCCGTTGCCGCTAACGCTGCTGTTGCGGCACTTCTGCCAGCTGCCAACTGCTTGCTCCCAGACTTGTTTCCCGCCCGAGGACAGAACAAAGTCCGTCTGCCCGTCTGGCCTGCTGTTAGTCAATGAGAAACGGTTACGCCGGTGAGGGCAGTGGGTGGGGGGGGGGGGGCGAACAGTAGGCCCCCGTAAGACGCATGTCCCCGTCAACCCACCTCAACGCAGCCCCCATTATCAATGTTAGCCGATTACCAGTTCAAGTAGTTCTCGGCGTCGGGCGATTTCAATGCCGGCTAGACAGGCGCACAGGGGATGCAACAAGGAGCCGGCCAGGGTAGTTTGTCTCTACGACGAGTTAGGCGTCCGGCAAGACGGCAAGCGACAATCGACAGCTGACTGTTGCATGATCATTGTTGTTGGTGTTGGTGTTATTGTCGTCCTCCTGGTCGCCGTCGCCGTTGTCGTTGTGCCCCCGACAGCAACCGCGTTTGGCTGCGACGGTCTCCTTCGGCACATTGCAATTGCAGATGAACTCGCACACACCGAGAGAAGCGCAGGCGTCGCTTGTGATGGTATGGTGGCGCCTTCGGTCGATGCCTCTCGACGAGTCTCTCTCTCTCTGTGTTGTCTTCTTCTATTTCTCGCCGCCTCTCCTGCCTTCACCTTCACACGATCTATTTCGCATGTGGCATTGAATGGGGTGCGACGACGGATAGGAGCAGCAACTGGAGCTGGCGGGGGGTGCATTGGGAATTTAGAAGTAGAGGAGAAGGAGGAGAGGAGGAGAAAGCAAGAGGACGCACATATAGAGCGGTTAGGTGACTCCTAATAGTGGCGGTCCTCGTATTAGTTAGTGGTTGTAGTAGCGCTAGTTGTAGTAATCGTCGTCGTAGCAGCAGCAGCTATAATGGTCGTAGTAGCCCGGTCGTAATACTATCTGGCTGTTAACTGTCATCAACAATTCCATTGCCCCTGGAGGCTGGCCGGGCAGCCGAACCTGGCGTTGCCCATGCCCATGCCAGCCGAACTTAACTTACAACACTCTGTCTCCACAAGTGTGCCTACGTCTAGCGAGATTGCGCTGCCTCTCCAGCAACAGCGGCAGCAGTAGCAGCAGCAGAAGCAATAGACTGCAGCCCGATGAGCGGCGGTGCCAGCTGGACCATCCGGGAAACGGTTGTGGATAAATAGACGCGCCTCAAAACGCGCCGTTGCAAATGAGCCGCCTGCACAATGGGGCACAGGGCAAGGACGGCCCAACTAGAACGAGGAACGCAAGCGGAAGCAGCAGCAGTAGCAGCGCAAGAGAGAAGCCCTCGTGTCCTCATGTCTGCCTATCAGTTGCCGTGCAGGAAGGCGTGTCAACGGAAACCGAGCGGAGAAGTACGTACGTCTAGCTGCGTGTGGAGTCTACCGACAATACGTGTATATACGGTTAGTCTTCGATCAATAATCGGCCAGAGCCCCGCTAGCTATGCATGGCTAGCGTGTCGTTGGTTGTTCATTGCGTGGCATTGTATTTCGTACACCAGAAGGAGCAGAGCAGCTGTTAACAGTTCCCCGACTTACAGAGTCGCAGGCCATACGCACACACACAAACACACACGAAGAAGAAGAAGTTCCTTAGAGCTTCGTTCTTTCCTTGCCCACCGTTCAGTTGAAGGAGGAGGCAATTGTACTATTGTTGGCGAGATCAAACAAATGAGATGGCTAGCCAGCAACTCTGACATCAAAAACTGCGCGCGCTTGGTAACCCGGCGCGACTAGGATCCATACCCACTTCGAATTGATCCTTTTCATGATGCAAAGCTCGGATTAACTAGACCTAACAAAAGGCCTCAGGTTAAGTTCCAAGCCCGTAGGGGACGGAGGATGATCTAGAATTAAAACCTACTTCCTTAAAAGCACCTAATAAAAGGCAAAGTAGGCAAACATAGCCGTACACCTCGGTTCCCGGAATGAATACAAAAAAAAAACTAGTCCAACTTCGTACACCTCACCTCGCTCGCTGCTCTGCTATCCAACCGCTGTCCAAACAGCCGCGGCGTGCTTCCAATTGGATTCCATTGTGGGCAAAACGTTGTGGGCATAAACTCTCGTAGATGAAACGCGTCATCATCTTACTGGCTAACTTTTGTACGTTACGGTTTCCGATTGTTTGTGACGTCGGTGGTTTTGCTGGTGCTGCTTGCTGTGCTGTTGTTGCTGCTGCTCTTCGTCGTCGGTGAAGTCGCCGTCACTCTGTTACGCCGGCTGCTTCGTCGGAGCTGTCATCGGTGTCCTGCCCCATCATCTCGGTTGTGTTGTGTTGTTATTGCTGTCGCCTTGTCATCTCGCATTTTTGGCCATCGCAACCCGCCCGCCCGCGCAGGACGCTGTTCATGCGGGGTCGGAGCTTGCAGCACGCTTCCTTGTATGTCTGTCTGCCTGCCTGGCGGCTACCTACCTATATAGCAGTGTTTATGGGGCCGATGCGCCTTTGCCCACCCACTTCACGACTCTCGGTGGGGGCTCCGGCCCTCCAGGCTCGCGAGCCGGCGACAGGAGAAGAGGCATAATCAGCTTAGCACCGGCACCACCACCACCACCAACGGCTTGCTCGCTTGCTCGTTCACGTCGTCGCTCAGTAGCTAAAGGCGCCACGCAAAGGCGAAAGATCATGCGATCATCATCATCGTCGTCATCATCATCATCAAGTGCGTCGTGTTACATAGCTAGACAAGAAGAAGTGCTCTGCGTCGAGAGAAAGAAACGGGTGCAGCGTGTGCGGCGGCAGCCAGCAGCAACTCAAAATTTTCATAGCGCTCCGCTCATAGCCTACCTCGCCCCTGTCTATATACGAACGTACATACATATATACACGCATATATATATATATATATACATATATTTATGTATATATATATATTGACACACACGCACACTTACGTATACACCCGCATGAGCGTAAAATCACGAGCATAGAGTACGTCGGCACGCCCCATAGAGCCTTAGTGATCCCGGAGACCCTGGCCGGGCCGGGGGGGGGGGGGGGGGGCGTGTATGTACAGCGTCGCTTACCCTTCAAAGCTTGCGAACCGGAAATACTTCACCAACCACCGTAGTCCGCTAGGCGCACAAACACGTGGATAGGCCGACAGACAGATAGCACCATTGCCACTGGTAGAAATAATCCCACTGACTGCATCTCGTCGCCGACGCCAGCAAGAACGAGGCCTCGAGGCCAAACCGAAGCAGCCTGCCGATTCCTTTCCTTGCGCCTATACATCCATCTATCTATCTTTTTATACGTATCTATATATCTGGTCGTTTATCCAACGGACTCACCTTTTGCTTAGCCATTTTCCGCTGGCCACTGCAAAACATCAACCATCATCACCGCTGCCAGCACTAACAACCTCACAGTCATCATCAGCATAGACATGGCCAACAGCCTCACCATTGGATCGCCGATCGCGCGATGACATGGCGCGCTCGAAATCCATGTGCTTGAATGCGTTGTATATATATATATATATATATATATATATATATGCGTATGTATGTATGTGTGCGTCTAGGGGTTTATCTGTGGCTTGAAGCTTCCGTTGAAGTAATGTGCAGGTTTCGCTTTGAATGTGCTTACTGCCACGGTCAGGGCCCCCGCCATGATCTGGGACACTCGGTCCGCGGACCTCACCCCGACAACGACACAAGCGCTTCCGGGGCGCCGCCCGGTCTCCTCGACCTCGTCGATCCTGCTCTCGATCAGCACTGTTCAGGCACTGTTCGTGTCGGCGAGCGGCCAGGGCACAACGAGCCGAACTGCATAACGAGCCAAGTCGTGATTTGCCTGCCTTTCTTTGGTTGTTCAGACCGCCAGACTGTGCTTGAATGTACTCGTATGCTTGTATGTGTATGCACGAGTGTATGCTTCTGTGCGTCTGCCTGTGTGTGTGTGTGTGTATGCGTGTCTGTGAGTGGGAGGAGACGGGGGGATATGTGGAACAGGCGAGAGCGGAGCGCGCGACAGGAGCTCATGGGGGTAGCGGGAATAAGCGGATCAAGCATAACATTAGAACAACCCGCAGGAAAAAGACGACGAACGGACACGGCACACACCCACCCACTCACTCACTCACTTACTGACCAAAAGCCGGTTTGCAACGCATCCCCATACTTACTACTACTACAACGACCACTGCTACTAGAACTACTGTAACAGCTACTACGTCTGCTACTGCAATAGCTACTACGTATACTACTACAGTTTCGGCTTTCCCGACTGCTCGACTCAATCTGCCCTTTTTTCTTTTATCCGGCCAACTAAGTTAGCTTAGCAGCAGCTCGCTTGCTAAGGCGCATAGAGTGCATCCTGTAGCTTGTAGCTCGAAGGGCCACTAGTCGCGTTATTTGTTTTATTGCGAACAGATGCAGTAGACGACAAAAACGAAACGAAGCGACGTCCCAGCCGCGGTAAAGACAAATTCTATGGCGACGACCGAACGAATCCGGCCGACCACTCATCCGCCCATTGTTTCGTGCTGAATTTGGGAGCAGAGAGCTCGGAACCTCCAGCACCCCACCTTCGCGCTCCGCGCCCTTGCAAGGGCCGACCCTAGACTTCTTGTGTGTGTGTGTCGAGTGGCGTCGATGGTGTTCAGCGTGAACGCGTCCAGCTGGGTAAGCGTACCTAGCGTAGACAATGTGAATTGTCAATCGCGGCTGAATCCGACGTCGAACTCCCAGGCAGGCGCCAATTAACTCGACTGTGAACTCTCATCGAAACCCGTCTCCAACAGCCAACAACTTCTCGGGCCACAAACATTGGTCACTGCGCGGGCCAGTTGAGAGCTGGGCGCTGTCATGCCACGGGTGGGCACAACACCTCGGTGCCTCCTATATCCTCTCTCTCTCTCTCTTGCCCGCATCTCTACTGCTTCGGTTTTTAAGTGTCTCTGGGTAAGTAGGTGGCTGTCGAGAAGGCGTTGTTTGAAATTGGCCAACAAACAAGTATTGAGTGGGGATGACCACTGCGCAAACTTGTGGGCCAGAATCCATCACATGTCCATCCAGGCACGGATACCGTCGTGCTAATAGCAGTAGCAGTTATCGTAGCAGGTCACGCGCCCACACGGGCATCTCCGACAAGAGAGGACCGGTGAAGATAGACGTTCACATAGTGCACTCCCTTGAACAACGCCTCTCTTTGAAGGGTGGGGGGGGGGGCGTTGTCGAAGAGCCAGACTAATAAGCCAGACTTGTGGTGGCGCAGAGCCTCTGCTCGAGAGTGCAACTAACGACCCTCGCTAGCTACCTCTGAGGACAAACGCATCTATAAGTGAGGGCGCGGGCTCTACGCGCAGAGGATCTTATTATATATATATATATATATATATATATATATATATACTTTTAAAACGCATCTAATGTTATTGCGCAAATGTATGTAAAGAAAAACAAAATATTGTAGCTGCTAAAATTAGGCATATACACACACGCAATTATATATATATATATATATATATGTGTGTGTGTGTGTTTATATATGTGAAAAATATTGTGTAATCTATTAATCATTTACAATACGTTTGCACACTCGGCAGTGCTCGCCTCAATATATATATATATATATATATATATGGAGAGAGCGAGAGGGAAGAATTAAATTGGCGGATAAGCCCGACGATATCGATACATCGTACTGTCTCTAAGGCTCTCATAATACACGCTCGTCGCGCGAACGAACACATACATGCAGGCAGGCAGGCCGGCAGGCGTGAGCGGTGTCAGTCGTCAGTAAGGACGGATTCTTCTCTACCTACTGTTGTCTGTCATCTTTAATTAAGTCGTCGTCCTCGTCGTCGTAGTAGTAGTAGTCGCTGTAGTCGCTGCGGCGGCGTTGTAGGAGGCGTTCACTCATTCGAACAGCTAGCTCCCTTCGTTTGTCGCAGCCTAGTAGCTGGATGGATGGCTGGCTGGCCGGCTCGCTCGCTCCCACTTGATGGACGTTTCATGTCTCCTAATTACATTTCAAAATCTGGCCTTGGACACTCATCAGCGACCCACACAGACGCTACACAGGCGCCTCGGCTACCTACCTCGGTCACCAACAGCGCGCCAAGAGCGCAGGGGCGACACCAAGACGATCTCCGCCATTGCCCCCGCCCAATCACCTCGCCAACATCGCCAATCAGCGACACCGGATTCTACGGGCTCCTGCGCCGGTGTAGTCATCACCGTTGTCGCGCACCGCTAGGTCAAAATCAGTACACAAGAAACTGGTCAGGCTCGGCCCCAGGCACGTTTCTGGAAGGCCCGATTTTCAGTACTGGTGCAGTTTCTGTTGCTGTCACCGCTGCAGCAGAACTTACAGCAGCAGCACCAGCTTCTATTAAGTAAACTAATGTAAGTAAGGTAACTTATTGACAAAATGTTGCTGCTCAAAGTGTCTCAGAACGCATTCGTTGCCCGCGAATCAGTTGCCCTAAACGGCTAGCTATGTTGTCAATCTAATCTCACTTCAGACGGGCTTGTGCGCACTCATGTGCTTAGTCTGGTAGGGTATGCCGGGATGGGCTTATCCTGACTTCCGCGCTTCCGGAAATCCCCATCTCCGGCTGGCGTCACAACGTCACTCGTCAATCTGACGAGGACGTCCAGTAAGCTCAGCGGTTGATAATGCTTGTTTTGTTTGTCGAGATCGTTAGTGTCGCTTGCTCTCTCTCTCTCTCCATCTCTCTTTCTCTCATGTCTTTCTGTGCAATGGACTGGCACGACTACAGACTTCAGGGGGGGCGGTCGACCCAGTCGTCGTGGGACAAACTTGTAATCACCCAGTAGGCCCACGTATTACGTTCCAAAACCACGTCCTCTACCGTTTCCGGTTCCATGCCACACTTCGCACCGTGAGTATAATTACCCGGCTCTAAGTGTCTCTCTCTCTCTTGTACAGTGTACAGCCGGCAGCATTATGTCCGCGCCAGAAGCAACACTGAACTAACGTCCTCAAGTGCTGCTGAGTCTGCAATGCACGCGTTTTTTTCATTGCGCAGTATACTTCGCGCTTTGTCAGACGCTCTCTGTGTAGACGATGCCTGCTGACGTTCTGTTCTGTATTTGTTCAATGAACAGACTTCCCGTCGTGGGCGCCAGTGATAAATCCTCTCAAGTCCTCTCTACTCAGCCACTTTTCCATCGGCTCGGGTTCCACAGATTCTCTGTTCTGTTTCTTGTGCCACTGTAACTTCAACGACTGCGGTGTCTCTATAATCGTAAATACTGTACGTGTCATCATCTTTGCGTGTGTGTGTGTGTTGGCGTCATGGTTGCTCGTCCATTGTCTAAGAATCGTCCGATGCCACTTGCCGGTGTACATAGTGTTCACAGAGCCTATCTATTGTAGTTGCATCCCCTGTCCAATCGCCTTAAGGTTGATGCTGACATCGCATCTAGACTCATAGCGGTTCTGCTATACAAGACTCTTCCAGGTCTTTTTTCATTTCAGCGGTACGATTCTTATTCGCGCTATAGGGGCTATTCAAAGTATTTTAATCACTTCCCGTTTCGGTCCGGCGCTCGGAAGTTCAGTGGCAGCCTGCAACAGGTGTCTCTTCATCGCCTCGTAGATACCACCAGGTCACCTGTACTCGCCTGTACTCTACGTGTGTTTCCTAAGGTGCCTTCTAATTGTGTTTTTATTACCGAAAAACTCTCTCGTGTCTAGAGACATGTTGAACCTAATCATGTAGCCGTCTGTCCCCCCAGTATTTGCTCCTACATCACGATTTTTGCGCTACCACGGTCTTGTGCTTCTTTGGACCGTACGTCTATATATATATATATATATAGATTGAAAATTTCGTTAAGAGAACGCAATCGTGCCAGCAGCGGCAAGGAGAGCAAATTTACATGTGTGTTGTTTCTTACCCACTTCTTACATGCTTTATGATTAGTAAATCAAAATGCTAGTATCAGGTAACAAAGGAAAACTGTATTTGAATTGGAATTTAAACGTTCCGCTCTTGTGATACCTGTGCGTGTATATCACATTTGAGCTTTGTTAATAACAACGGTATACGTATTTACTTATGTGTGTGTACGTCTGTTGACTATGAGGATTTGGATCTCCAAACAAATGTACAAGTTATTAGAATTAAATTATTATTATTAAAATAATAATAATTTTATTATTATTATTATTATTATTATTATTATTCAAATAGAGTAGGTTTGGACCGTTCGGCATATACACATATGCTGCATACATCTATACGGACAGTATCGATGTCTAGACAACGACAACCAAGCGTGGCAATGCCGCCATCATCACAGCTGTCGTTATAGTTACTCGTCATTATCATCATCAGCATCCTCATCATCATCATCATCATGGTTAGTCCGATTATTGTTGACTGAGCTGATTCGCAAGCATGACGCGGCTGCCTCCCAGGCTACTATCACAGTAGCGACAGCCGCCGCAGCTGCTGCTGTTCCCGATAATACTACCATGTCGCCGAAGCTTGTGCCTAAGGAGATGCGGCCGCGACCGCCCGTAGAGGACAGGAGTCTATAGCATCAGCAGAGCAGAAGAGTCTGTCCCCTCCGTACAAAGTATTTCTTCCTCCCTCGTAGCGCTCGCCAGTCAGTCAGCCAGCCAGCCCGTTGCCCACCGTAATCGCTGCACTGCAGCGCTAGAGGCAGCGTGTCGCGAGGGAGATCGCCGTGTTGGCTATCGTGACAATCGGTGACAATGAATGATAGGGACGAGGCTGACGACTCGACGACGACAACGGTTATGATGGTGATGATGATTGTGATGATGATGACGGTGGTGATGATGATTGTGATGATGATGATGATGACAACGACGAAGTCAAATACATAAGACGATAAGGCTAATGGTAAAAATCCGCATAGCTTGTCGAGGCGATTGAGTCGAAGGTCAGCAGCGTTAGTCTCAATGTGATTCGCCACTAACAGTCGTCATAGATGTGTGATCCGTATCAGTGTCTACCGTCTCTCTGCTCTTGTTAGTATTGTAAGGCGAAGCTCTTATGATGATGATGTTGATGATTATTATTAGGTATAGATTAGGTATTTTTTACCCAACATGGTGTGGAAATAAATGAATGAATTATTATTATTATTCCACGTGATTCGAATTAGATTACTACTATTTCTCTTTGGGTCAAGTTAGTTGAAGTATCATAGCATCATCATCATCATCATCAGCAGCCGCCGCCGCTACAAAAACCGACGTGACTCATCAAGAGGAGCTCTGGAAGGGGAACTCGACAATGCTACGCGTACGAACAGCTCAGTTCAGCTAAAAAGAGCCGGTGATGAAGCCGGCCCGTGACGAAACGCGACGAAACAATGACCGACAACACAAATCGATGATGAGAAACATGATCATAGAAACCATTTCAGGTCAGCTATCACGTTGACAGGAAGTCAGGTAGGTGAGTTGATGAAGTTTGAGAGAAATTCGCACAAACTGTAGTTGTTGCAGGCCTGGCCGTACAAATAGTCAGTTCCATTCACGACTCACGATATGATGAGGTAGGCCGTCGAATGTGTCGCATGTGCTGCTTATCTATGAATTTCAAGCGAAATCATAAGCCTTTCTTATGAGTATTCCTGTTTTTTTTTTAAATATGACTTCCGCTTTGCCGGAAACGCTAAACTCACGTTGGCTGTATGTCCGGCAATGTTGTTGTAGTTGTTGCGGTTGTTGTTAGTATTGTTTTTAGTTGTTGCGGTTGTTGTTAGTATTGCGTTTAATTGTTGTTGTTGTTGCTGTTGCTGTAGTTGTTGCTGTCGTTGTTGTATTATGCTAGATAGGGACTGATCAACGATGACACTAATACTATGATGCAAAAGACAATTAGGGGCGGGGGGGTTGTTGCCCCTGTAGCGATTTTTACGACAAAGACTACTATTACTGCAAATACTACTGCTAGTTACACACTTACGTTGTACCAGTACCCGTTTCTAGTACTCCTAGTGCTGTTATTACTGCTGTGCTGGGGGTGTGGGTGGTGATGTTGGCAATGCTGACCGCGACGACCTAGCTGGCCGAGGCTGTTACCATTACTGTTAGCACTATGATTACCGTTATGATTGGTTGGCCGGTTTGTGGGTTGGTTGCGCACACGCATCCCATCGTCTAGCTGCCTATCTATCTGTCTATCTAGCTTGTTGGTTAGTTATCTGACCCCTCTATAAATCCCTCCCTGTTCGCGTCCATTTGGAGCAACATCGCGGGAGGCTACTCTTTCGCCTCCCCTGGGCTTCAGCCCATTAATTAGTTACAGCGTCGCTTGACAGCAGTCCTCTAGAAGATCCGGCTGCCTCCAGGCACAGACAGCTACCCCCGCCCTCCCCCTCTGCTCCCCACCGATAAAGAGGACTCTGTCCATCAAAGGGCAGATAGATTCCGCGCTGAATTCAGACGGCGAACTCTCTCACGAGGTGCGGTGTACGCATGTGTTTGTATATGCGTGTCCGTACATCATGGAAACGAAGTCACTTAAGCTCACAGGAAGATGTATGTATATATATATATATATATATAAGTTAATCAGAATATGTAGAGGATACTGCGCGAAACTATATAAAGAGATAAAAACTATAATATAGTAGAACATTTTTTACCAATGAAAACTTCTACTATAATTTGTTTCAAATCGATCAGAAAAATCCGACATCACTCACGCAACGGCGTCAGTCACGACGAACCACGGCGTCAGATCGCCGGTCGCGTGCCGTATGCCACGGCCGCCCGCTGCATAACGGACGTGTAGCCGACGGAACTCGTCTGCCGATGTGCGAGTGTCGGTAAAGTCGTCTATAGGAAGATGTCATAGATGGCTGTGATATGCGTCGTTAGATGGGGCTTTTCGACGGGGAATAACCCGGTACACACCCGGATGAGCGTGTCTAATGAGACGTGCCCTGCTCCCTCTCTCCCCCCCCGCCCCCACTCCCCCACGAGAACCCCACGCCGCCGGGGGTGCCTGCAACGCCTACGGCGCCGCCGGCTTAACCCATGTCTGTGTCAGCGTAGACCAAGCCGATGCCGGTCGGCAACACGCAGGTTGACGGCCCAACGTATAGGTGAAGGCGCAACGCTGCTATTACCCCGTTCGCTGGCATTTGGCACTGCGCCCGCTCACTCTTCGCATATCCCTGTCCGCCTGCCTTTGGCATTCATCCATATCCTCGGGTATACGGGATTTACTATGTCGTCTCTTTCTCTCTCTCAGATCTCTTTCTCTCTGGCATTGCCACTGCCGAGCTAAACCGAGAGGATCCAGCTCAAAGGAACCTTCATAGAGCCAGCGCGTTCCAATTGTCTCCCTCTTTCTTCACTCCACTCCTCACACCACGTACTGGCCTCTCTGTGAAGTGTCTCGGTTTTTGGTAGGCACTCGGCTATATACGCAGCAGTGACCTACTGCAGAGGAAATTTCTCAGGTGAGGTGGAATCGTGCGCGCACCTCTATAGTCACGCCGTTTGAGCGTCATAATCTAGGGCTTAAATCGAGCTAGATGTGTGTCTGTAAGTGAGTGGACACCTCTGATGTGCGTTTTGGTCGACGTTCGAAGAGCAGCACGCATAGGTGACCCTCCACGGTACAAAATTCCACCACATGCTTCCTTCTTTTGAATGCTAAACGTTTGTATTATTGTATTAATATATATATATATATATATATAATATATATATATATATATATATATAATATATATATATATATATATCTATAGATATATCTATATATATATAATATATATATCTCTCTATATATATCTATATATATATATATATATATATAGAGGTAGCAATTATAACCCTTATAAACGTATAGACGAATCAAATCAATGCAAACAATAAAAATCATAAACATAAATGCTAACGTTGTACAGCTAACCTGCCCTAAAAAGTTTAACTTTATAAGGTTAAAAAGTCAGCGCTGCATGGGAGCATTGCAAACTACTCATCAAACGACTGCATCGACAACAAAGTCGTAAACCCTTGCTAGTTTTGTAAAAAGCCTTCCTTTAATACGTAACTTTTTTACGCTCCATGATACAGAGCTGTATGGTGTTATTTCATATTCGATTATGAGATAACTGTGTAAGATCTGACGCTGGCGTTCTAACCCGATAGAAGCCCAGGTAAAAGTATTCAACTGCTATTCAAAACCTAAAATGAAAGCAGCAGCGCGGGTTCCTTACGTGCAACATACCGTTCGTCGCCTGAGATGGCCCAACAGTTGCTGTCTAGAGCATCGATCTAATGTATGTATGTATATATATATATATATATATATATATATATATATATCGACTAAGGAAAAACCTGTCTCAGGCAAAAGTACATTGTTCGTTAGCCAACAAAACAAAGGGTGAATGCAATCGGACGCGCTTAGCGCACAAAATATTTCTCGCTTCGTTCTCTATCTTTCCTCTCGTCCCGAGTATACCCTATTGGTTTTTCCCGCCGTTTCAGGGAGGTAGGTGTTTTCGCATTCAAGGCACAAACTCTGCTACCGCCGAGAGCCCGAAAATATTCTTCCTTTCGTTTCTCTCCCTTTTTCGGTCTGATAGATGTAGTCCCTAGAAGAACACGCGCTTTTTCACACTTCAAAGGCGCAAACTGTGAGAGATCGAGTGAGAGCAGGGGGCGATCTTTCGACACTTAACGAGCACTGCCGCGAGGGGTGCATACGATAAGTACGCTCTCAGGGATACGTCTATGCTTATCTATTTATCTCTAGGGGTTCCTCTGTCTGTTCACCTCCCTTTGTCTCTTTAAATATATATATATATATATATATATATATCTGGGAGGAGCTGGGCTCCGTCATCCAACATCTCACATGTCTATATAGTATATGCATAGACGTGTGGAAGATTGTTCAAGGATCGACAAGTCCAGACCCAGAAGCTCAATCGGCAACGAGTTCAACGTTCGCCGAACAGCCTAAGTTACTGGCCCTAGGTCACCCGTCAGTATCGAGATGCTTGTTCGTCAATCAACTTTGCGCCTGATATCCGGCAATGAATAGGGAACTTTGTAAAGCCTAAATTGATACACAAATGATTAGCATCCCTTTACTTGACAGATACAATTAACTGGATGTTTCTAAACAATATATATATATATATATATATATATATATATATATATATACATATACGAGGGCATATCGAAAAGTTCTGATACAAATATTGCAGATATAGAAATCGCTTTTCATCAGATAATCCGAGCATCCAAGAGTTGTTTGGCCAGACTTCAGGCTTCTTGGGCCGGACGTTCTTGCATAAATTGGAAAAAAATCGCGGTAGTAAGTAGGTTCTTATTGGTCGTAAAAACCAGGTGGCAAAAATTCGTGGAAGATGATTCTTTTGTAATCGAAAATACAGTCAAAAAACCTTGGTTCTTGCTCTGTCTGAATTTCTTCAATCAGCCTCTATCCTAGGACCTTACATATGACCATTTACCTATGACTCCTCTCCTGTAATCACTTTCTAAGGTAATCCGGGGTCTTCTCCTCTGGCCGGGGAAGTTGAATTCAGACATTTCCCGACGGGCAATAATTTGCTAGAAATTCAACATTGTTGGAACGAACAACTTTCTGTCGCGTGAAATATCGCACAAGACGATTACAATTGATCCAAAAGACATCTATAATTCTTCAGCTATTTCCCTGATAGCAATTCTGCGACTGTTAAGTATGATATTATGACTTTTTAAACGTTTTTTCTGCTGTTGACGTTAACGGCTTTTCCGGAACGGGGTCATCTGCGATATCCTCATGTGCGTCTCATAAACGCCGCCACTGAGTGGCGAAAAATTTGTCCTACGTGTAACCATGAATGGCGTTTCTAAGCAAATTAAACTTTGGCGGTTTCGGTTTAATTTGTAAAAGTCAAAGTATTAGAACTTGGCAATCCGTCCTCGTATATATATATATATATATATATGTCTGTAAACGTATGCGTGCAACTAAATTTCTCAAGCATGCGTTCGGAGATGGTTATCTATTCTATGCGTAATAAGTTACGTGACCTTTACCAACAGCAAACAAATTCGAGAACGCAGTTTTTGTTAGTCGGTTGCTATAGAATTATTATATGCCGGCGCCTATGTCTTTCATCAGCGCGGCTGCATCTTAGACGTCTGGGTGCGATATGTGCGTGCTCGCATATATTTTTTTATGGGACTGTCTTCTCCGGACGCCAAATATATTTAAATTCAGTAATTCCTTACATTTTTTATGAGATCGTCTTCTCCAGATGGCAAATTTATTTAATTCCATTATTTCTTCATTGAGCTTGAAATTTTCATAATTACATACATTCAAACAAGTGTAACCGTTCAGGGTATTTTGCAGAAAAGGCTATCGCCTGTGTCATATATATATATATATATATATATATATATATATATATATATATATTGTTAAATTGGCAATAGGAGGGCAGCATCGGAAATGGGGGCAAGGAAGACCACAATGAGGCTTGTTGGCTCGAATGTCACTGTGTTTGCGCGCCGATAATGGTAATCCTGTTACGCCAGCCGGCGTCAGCCCACCCCTGCCAACAGAGGCGTACGGTTATCTGGTTGTCATCGACGTCGTCATAATTTGATCTGTCCCCCCTCTATGTCGATGGTTCTGCTGCTCCACTAAATTCGAACAGCCCGTTGACAAAACAAACGCAAAACTGTTTCGTTTACTGTTTCATTTATTCACCACAGATCGGGTAATAATAGGTGCATGGTTTACTCAGCTAGGATACATCTCATTCTTGATATTAAAGTTGTTCTTTCAATTTGCAAGCATTGGGAAATGTGGGAGCGTTCGATGTTATTTTCCACAATATTTGCACATGATTGTTAACTGCGAGACAACAACCGCTTTTTTTTTATTATTCAGATCCATTGCTAAGGTTAAGGGCGCATACTTTAGAAGACCTAGCACTTTTTGATATAGCGTTACTTACGTCGGTGCAAAAGCAAGACTAGAGCGAACGAGACAAGTAGTGGCAACAAGAACATATATGTGAAATCGACCGGAAGAGATGCCTAAAGCAAAACAAGTACATTAGTATTTGACTACTGAGCAAGTCTGGCAAAGCAAAAACAGTCGTTACGTGCCGAATACTGCCGCAACCCGTGGCTGTGGTTCTCGCCACAATTGTCGAATAAGCAATAAATGATAAGCAAGATGTTTCGTCTATACTGACACGCACTTTATGTAGGGCCCTTTTTGAGCCGTTACCTAAATACAGATGCTCAGTGCAGATCTTTGGATGAAACTTTTCACGTAAATCTATAGGGAAACTCCTAACGAACATCTAAATCGTTAAACGCTCTTCTAATAGGGAGTGGGCGAGTACGTTAGCGAGTACGTATTAGGGTTTTGCATAAGCACAACCCATACACAGTAATCCAGCAGACTCAAGATCCGGGTTTTTTTCATAGCCATTCGTCCTTGGCCCTGAACATGCACATAGAACCACTCCTTTACTGATATTGGCAGCAGCACCATCTTACCAAAAGATGTATAGAACTCGCTTGGACACTTCATGTGTATTTGTAGAACCTTTTTAGAACACGCAGTTAAACTTCCTTTTGTAATAGTTTTGATTCTCGGAAGACAGTGCAATGGCATAGCATCTCGTTTCACTAAACTTCACAATGCTCAGAACGTGAACAAATTTGTTTCCCACAATGGGGAGATCACCTTATCGTGGGCAATTGCTGTTTGCATTTACAGTAAACATTTACTCGTCAATTGAAGAAACGAAGGCGGCCTACAAGCGTCGTGCTTGAGAGACGAGAGAAGCGAATGCAATCAAGCATGTCTATAGGCTTTCGCGGCCTCAGAGAGTATTTCCCCGACCTGTATGGAACACAGGAATTGTATATAAGGTCCTCGAGAAAAAGCCTGTGCATGCTCGTTATAGCCACGTTTGATTCACGCTCAAGATTTCTGATTGAGATCGAAGGATTCTCAGAAATTCGTTGTTAGGATTGTTTCGATCACTTCTTGAGGCCTTGCGGTGCACACTCTGTTGTGTATTTTCCTCTTTATTGTGTAGAAACCTGATTCTGTTTATTCTGCAACCTTGAAATCGGCTACGATTCGCTGACTATCCGAAGACACTGACACCGAGAAGTCTTGCAATTTTAGCGCAGATTCGTGTGGCGCGAAGGGCACCGATAGTAGCTGATTTTCGCTCATATTCCGAAGGTCCCCCCTTCCATCTCCCTCCATGATAACTCGTGTTTGTGTTCCAATGAACATGATGCTTCGTCTGCTGCCCATCAACCGAATAGGCGGACTCCCGATAGACGAGAATTCAAATCTTAGCATACGAATTATTTGTATGCTGTGAACATTGTTATGAACAATGCTAGCATACTCAAAATGGCAAAAACGACTCGACCAAAAGACGTACTCGCCTAGATGCTAAGTGATTATCTTATTCTGCTTAGAGTTTAACGTAAGGCTGTCAAATCCGCCAAAAAGTGTGAGAGCAAAGTCATATACGAATTAATGACGAACAACCAGCGTTACCGCAGAACGACCATAAAGTATACTCTTGCCTTAAAACAAGGACATATTTGAATACACCTGACCGCATATTTTGTGAGCCGTGCGTCGTATACTAATTGTATAGGATTTCGCGAATAATTCTATAGGCTGGTGCCGCACACCGATTCAAGAATTTGACCACATATTACTGGCTTTGTAGAAGCGGCCCTATAAACAATGTTACCACTCTTTTGCGCAACGACGATTTAACTCAAATTATCATCAATAAATTATCTCAAATTATCATCAAATTATCAAATCAACGACGATTTAACTCAAAACAAGCCGTGTCGACCTGTTACCGCCATTAATAAGACTGCCTGTGCGAACAATCGAAGTTAGCGAACAATTCACTAATTGAACCTAACGACATCGCAGACGAGAGTTCTTGAGCAGAGTTCGGATCTCTAGCATATACCACACCAATATGTGGCACCTCTACTCACACCTCTCATTGCAAGTGAAGTTCGACAGAGCTAATCCCGCTATGCGGTGTTAACCTTACGCTAAACCATTATGAACCTAGTTACGCAGGTATTAAAATGACACATACAACTGCCACAACACTCGAATGGCATACCATGTGTCGGCATGAGCCTCCGAAGTTTTTGAAGTTCAATTCGCTCGGGCAGCAAGGCGTTTTTCGGGACTTGGGCTGTCTTAATCCCCCCCCCCCCCCCCCGCTGAAGGCACTGATGAGAGTCCCTTGCCCTTTAATCCCCTCTCTTCGCTTTGCAAATCGCATAAACACGATGCAGTGCAACGCTGGATGCAACGTGATAGTAGAACCGATACTGCGGGCCGCCGGCCAACAGGACTCGAACAGAGCCACAACTTTGATACACAGACACACACTGCTCCCTCATTGTAGACTTGCACACAGCTGTTACTGAAGTTTTGGTCCAATTCAACCGTATCGCTAGATCTTTCCCTCTCGCGCGCTCTCTCTCTCTCTCCACCGATCTCTTCATATATATATTCATCATAGGAGTCGACTAAACTTGGAGAGTGTTTTTCTGCAAACACCCCTACTAGGCCGGTGGAAACCGTTAAGCTGCAGCCCTGGCGACCCTAGCCGAGCAAGCATTGCGTGCCACATATTTGGCTACCCCTAATAGAATAATGCTCACGTTTTCAAAACAGTTGTCTGACTTAAACAGTGGCTCATATCCAGTGGTGCACAGCTCGGCTCATTCAAACTCACGTGTCAGAATAAAGGACATATTATCCAAAACGTGAACGCAGCTGTTATATTAAACGAAGTTGGCCAATTCTGATCTCGAGACTCCTTGTCGGAGACAACAAACATAAATGGAGCTCCGAGACGTCATTCCACCTTCGCTCTGCTTTCTTATTCTTCTTATTATTTTATTTGTATTTTCTCTATCTATACTTATGCATCTCGTCCCAGGCCTTTGCAAAAGCTGTTTTGCATTATGAACATTCCTCTCTTCTTCTTTTAGCGTTTCCTATTCCTTTACGCCCACACACCTTCCGGCACTTGTCCATCTTTGTGACTTAACCGTCCCATTGCCCTGGCCTAATTAATGTCTCCTTTTGCACTCATGCAACAGGTTACCACCGCCAATGCGCACGGGCCATTTAGTTACCTCGGCAGACTATGCCAGGCAGACAGACAAACAGGGCATACGAGGCTGGCCAACAATCCCGGAGAGCAGGCCGCGAAAGTCCCGGCGAACCGAAATTTGCCTTGTCGATGTCAGGTCGCTGTCGCCCCGTTCCTGTGTGTCAATCCTTTCCTCCGTCGGGATTCCTTGCGTCCCGACCGACAGTACAGCTGGCGTCGTATGCGTCGGCGACCCTGCCATTTGCGGCTAGACAAGAGGCGGGCGTCTACAGTCTGCCAACCAGGTAGCCGCCGCCCGCTAGGGGAATCATGGAAGAGACAAGACTAAACTAGAAGTTTTCGCAGCATCAGCAAACAACTGTTGCAACGAAAACTGAACTGGTAGTACTAGTAGTAGTAATTAGGTATATTCGTAATCAGTAGTCAATAGTAAGGCTGTAATTACGTGTAGTAGTCAGTAACAGTACAGGTGCCGAAGAGAAACAATATGCAAGCGACGCCGTTGATGGTCGCAAACTGTACAAACGGTCGACAAGGGAATGGTGGAAAATCGACTGCAGATGCTAGGCGCTCGAGCAGAGGAATTACGTATATATATATATATATATATATATATATATGCGTGTGCGTGCGAGCTGTTAAGCCTATAGATTTGCAGCCTTAAATCGTGCAGTACACTCGATGGCGCGTATGCCGTTGCTAGCAGTAATACACGAGCGGAAAACGGGATGCTCGCCAACCTCCGCCTTCACTACTTTGTCATGTAAATTGCGCCGCGGCCACTGCTGCGAAAAGATGCCAGCCCTGCTGCCTTGCCGATGCCGTCGCAACCCCCCGCTCCCCGAGGGGAGACGCCGAATCTCGCCGCTTGGTCATTGTCCCTGGAAATACCCACCCAAACCCCCACCCGAGATGCGGGGGGGGTGAAGGCAGCATCTGGTCAGCGACAAATACATCGTAATTGTTCAGACTGTTCGGCGAAGAAGCAGCTCGAGAAGTAACTGCCGCCACCGCTACCGCGGCCGCTGTTTCTTCTTCCGCGTAGAAGAGGAGGCAAACGTTCTGGTCGTTAGTCTACTGGCCTTCTTGATCTAGGTTCGCGGGCAACAACTTTGCTGCAGTTGTGATCATCATAATCACCACTATCACTATCCTAGCCCTATCCATTACGGCTGTCGTCGTCGTCGTTGGCGGCGGCCCCAAGACCCAGACACACGGCGGCACTTCGCTACCGTTGACGCCTGCCACGGGCGGCGCGACCCTTCGACACAGACGCAGCGTGTGCGGAGGTCGTACAAGGCCAATATCAGAGTCTTTATTGATGGCCTTCCAACGGCCCGTCCGCCCACAAAGACAACGCAGCGTAGGTCCCACGTTCCTCCGCTAAGTTCCTCTTTCTCGTCCAGCTTCTTCACTTTTTGCCGTTAATGTGCATCTGCACGTCTAAGTCTGGACACGTGTGTTTGCGCGCCTGCAAACGAGCGAACGCTACCACTCAACTCGGCATTCCGATTCATGGTTGTTGTTGTTGTTGTTGTTGTTATTATTGCTGCCTTCGTATAGAGGAGGTGGCCTCGTCATATAGAAGTGGTCGGTAACATACATAGCATACAGCACCATACACATATACTACATGTGCAATGAGTATCAGGGATAGAGGCTACGATGAATACGGCAGGTAACTGATGGATCCGGCGGCGTACAGTCAGTGTCGGCAGGTATCGGAACAGCCAAAACCGCGTCACACCTGCCACGCGTCTTGATGTTGTTGTTGTAGTCGTCACTTGTCGTAAACGATTGACGACAACAACATCAACAGCGACAACAACAACAACAACAATAAGACAACAACAAAAGCACAACAATGACAATAACACAAAGAGCAGCCGCAGGATCAGGATCAGCATCAGCAGCAGCATGAATTGCAGCGAACGCCTTAGCCATGGACGAGGCCGCCGTTGCCGCCCCCAAGAAGACCTAACGACCGTCCCGCGGCATGACAAGACAGACAGTTAGCGATCAGTCAGCCAGCCAGTTACCAGCCAATTACCCATTGCACTGCCTTGGGGGGAGCGGCCGCGACCCAAATACAAAGCAAAGATGCGAACGCAGTGAAGGTAACAACATCAGCAGCGCCTGCGACGGGACAAGTGCGAGAGAGTGCGGGCCAGGATTACTGACTGTTCCGTCCGTCTAGCGTCTTTGCCCATTCGGGACGAAGACGAAAAAGGCGAAGAGAAGAGAAAGAACAAAAATAAACAGATGAAGAAAACGTCCAAGGAAATCGCACATCAGTGTGTGCCTCAGTGGCTGATGATCAATGGAGCTTTCCAAAGTCAAAATCAAACGCAAACGTCGAATAAACATTCCAAACAATCGGATATTGTAGTTCCGCCCAACTGCTTAACAGTGACGCTAGATTGTGCTTGCGGTGACGCATATATTGCGTCTACTGAAGAACGGGGACGATACAAGAAAAAACTCGTCAATTTGGGTCCCTACTAAGATTACATGGTTTTACAGGCTTTGGGTGGCGTGGGTGGAAGTTCCTTTCTTTAGGACAATCTAACCTGCAAATCGAGCAATTAAAAGGATTTCAAATGAAGGAAATACGAACCAAATTGACGTAGGAAACACCGATCGCATTAAGATTTGCGATTGCTCAACTATTTTAGTCATTAGATTGACGCGCCTATATATATATATATATATATATATATATATTTGAATACAACAAGCTAGTCTCGTCCTTCAGCGTATAAACGCAATGTATAAACGATGCGTGTGCGTTTGCATATGAAGATTAGCGCTGTGTATGTATAAGATGAGGATAGCCTTGTACTATAGTGGCGCTAATAGCACCAGCAGCAATGGGAGTAGTACTGGCAGAAGTCGTACGCATGGTAGCCAAGCAAAGAATCATCATCGTATGCAATGGGATTCGTGGGCGAGATGGGTTCACACCTCGGTGAGCGCGCCAACCCGAGAGGACGACGCGTGTCGCGCTGGGCTGTCAGAGGCGGCGCCCGCTACGAGTGACAGCGTCCTACGAACGCCGGCGCAAGTATCGCGCCGACCGTCGGGAATATTTTCGGCGTGGCCGGCTGTTCGTAAAGGAGATACCGACGTAAGGCAGGCACGATGACCCGCCCAGCTCGAATGGGGCGGGTGTGAGAAGTGGGCGTTCTAGGACAGCGCGGCTGAGCGATCTCTGTGCTCAGGTGGCAGACGGCAACAACAACGGCAGCAGCAGCAGCAACAAAAACAACAAGAACAACAGCAACAACAACGACAGCAGCAGCAGCAGTAACAACAACCACAGCAACAACGTCGTTCTACCGCTCAAGCATAAACAGCACGTTCATGCAGAGCAGTATTCAAATTGCGCATATTCAAATATGTGCGGCCGCGAAAGATTCTACCGTAGACGCTTCGATAGAGTTTCGCTTTTTTCTCCCATCCCGTTCAGCCGAGTTAGACGCGTAATAGTTGGGAAGAGACGCTCTTGTAGGCGGGGGGGGGGGGGGGTTCGAAACCTCGCTGTCCTCTTCTTCCTCTTTCTTCTTCTTCATAATAATGATAATCATAAGCGTCATCCCATGACTCGTTGTCGGGCGGGCCCGTCGTCTTTTCCTCATGATCATCATCATCAGCATCAGTCGGCACGACGCAGGCGGCGACGCCGGCGACGACAACAACAACAGCAGCAGCAACAACAACAACAATAACAGCTGCAGTAGCTAGATTGCCCCTATTCGACCCCGTCATCGTCGACCTTTTTCTGTCCCACAGCCACAACTGCCATCACCTCAACCGCCGTGACCATCGCCAACATCATACCCCCCATCCCCGCTGCCCAACCACCACCATCATCACCAGCATCATCATCATCGTCGTCGTCTTCCGCTCTGCTGTTGTTATTGTTGTTAATATTAGCAAGCAGATCTCACCAACCGGTAGCGACTTTTATTTAGAACAGAGCACACCAAGTAATCTAAAAACGTGTTCGTTTGGTCGTGATCGTCGTCAGGCTTGTGTGTCGCCTTTGTCGCCATGCTCGTCCTGGCCGTCCTGACAATCGTGGTTGTCTTTGTTTCGTTTCTCGGTTGTGCGCCTCGACCTCCATCTCGCGTAGTGGCCGCCGCAGAGACGCCAACGTTGGCCAAGGACGTTAGACAACATACGATCGCTGTCAGCCTGACTAACTTAACTAACGGCTCGACTTCCTCCCGCCGCCCCGTCGCCCCGTAAGAATTGGGGACGACCTCCAAATGTGCTACGCCCTCTCTGCACCTGTTTGGCCCCACACGCACATTCACAATCACGTACACCCCCTACACACACATGCCCCCTCACACACCAACACAAATACCCCCTATACACACAAATACTTTCTACACACACATGCCCCCCAGACACCAACACAATACCCCCTATACACACAAATAGCCCCTACACACGCATGCCCCCACACCACCAACACAATACCCCCTATACACCCAAATACCCCCTACACACACAAATACCCCCTACACATACAAAATACCCCCTACAACACACAAATACCCCTACACACACAATACCCCCTACACACACAAATACCCCCGACACACAAAACTAGCCCCTACACACAAATATACCCCCTACACACACACACACACACATTACACAGACAGTCACACACTTCGGATCCTGCGGTGCGTAAGGCGGCTCGATGCGTGTCCTTCACGCGCAGACCCTCGTCACAAAGCTCGCCGTTTGGACTGGATTTGGGCTGGCCGTGAAAACGTTGCTGCTGCTGCTGCTGTTGTCGTCGCCGACCAACCAACCGACCGCCGTCCACGTCGCCGGTGCCATCAAGAGCAGCAGCGCGGATAGAAACTGCAGCCGCAGCAGCAGCAGGACGCAGTAGCTTTTTCTAAAAATCATCCGGTTTCCGCGCGCTTCAACGAAATACCCCCTCTATACAGCGTCCCCGCAACCGAGGCCGTCATCACCATCCATTAATGGAGGAGCGAGAAAGGGGAGAAGCGAGAGCCCACCAACGAACGAATGAATCATCCAATAAGCGGATGGACAGACGCACCACGAACCGGCAGACGGACGCACGGACGGACGGACGGGGGATGGATGATTTAATTAGGAAATTTACGCTTTCATTAAGCTGTGACCATCTAGCAGCTCGTTCTTCTAGCATCAGCAAGCTGATGCTCGAGCTAGCACGGTCATCGGACGGCGAAAAGCGGCCGTAGCAGCAGTACTACTACTACGAGTAACATTAGCTGGATTGTGATCGGCTTTTCCGCCGATCAACCTCTTCGCAACACGCGTGCGTCGTCGTCGTCGGCACAATGCGTTCGCGGGTGATCCCCGCTCGCCGCCTATAGATGAATATCGCTGCTGTGTATGTGGTCGAGTATTTGTAAAATAAGCTCATATATATATATATATATATATATATATATATAATATTTACTTTTTTGTATTGATGTTTTTTAGTTGTTTCATAAGGCTTAATACCCGTGTACGGTTTTTTTTTATGTCATGGCTGATTTTTAATCCACTCCGGCATTTACCTTGCCTAAATTGTAAACCATGAAAACCAACTAAATAGTAGCCGGTCTGGGTCTCGAACCCAGGCCTCGCGAATGAAGAGTAAATCCTTTGCCACTAAGTCATCTTGCTCGGTACATATATGCACCTTTACTTCGACAGCGTATTACAGTTATTACGATTAATAATAGGATTTTGCTGCCGGATTCCCGGATGCTTTGAAATTGACCGCACACCCACCCCCGGCCTAATGGTCAGCCGGCCTTCCGGGCACACTCCATAATCGGTGGTCGTCGTTATCGAGAAAGCTCCTGTTCGTAGTTAGCCGGATCGACCTAACTTAGGCAACTATTACCATCGACTTGATGATGACAGCTACTAGGTCTGCTTTACCACTTCTTAGCTATGTGACATGTAACCGTTCTATATAGCTGTAACGGTAAGCAGGAGCAGACGAAGAGATAAAGAGGTAGAAAGAAAAAAGAGAAAAGAAAAACTCTTTTTGTTGGCCAGCGACTGAGGCTGACATGCTGTGGGGCACAAGCTAAGCAGCTTGCCCCCCCCCCCCCCCCGAGCTTGAGGAGCGCTAAGTCTGCAAACACATAAGACTCATACGATTACTGCAATCGCATGAAATACCTCGTGTACCTCGTGAAGCAAGCGCTCTCCTGCGCGTCTACCCACACGCTCTGATTTTCCCTCTATCCTTTTACGTGTGTATATATATATATATATATATATAAAATAGGGATTTAGCCAAACGAGGAAGCAGGATACATAGGCTGCCTGCCTAGCAAACGGCGAGGAAGCCAGATGGAGAGTTTATATCGAGGGACGCGTTCGTATCTAGAACGCTGTCTAACTAAGTGGAAGTGGATCCCTTCCACGGCCGCCGTATCATGTCAGAAGGATACAGGCCTCCTCTCGAAAACATCGGCCCCGTTCGATTATGCCACGATAATCGTGGGCTAGGGAGACACAGATTATTTTGCCCCCTAAAAGGATTATATATATATATATATATATATATATATATATAAATAATCGGCTCTGATGTAATTCGATCTTTAGGAATTCATTGAGAAGAGAAAACTTTAAAAGATATCAAAACCCGCCCTAATCCATTTTTGCATGAAAAGCAAGAAAGTTTCGAAAGAAAATGCACATGCTTCCATCACTATCTAATTCAACGCCGCATTGTTATTCTACCGCTAGGGTAATTAGGAATGTTATAAGCAAGCATACCTGACAAACAGGTGGCGACCACTTGACCTGAAATCGCCCATTAGGACAAATGCCTCATTATCGCTTACCTGTAACAAAACGTAAAATACGTTAAATGCAAAATGCTTGATGTTTTTTAATATGCTGATTTCCTAAGCCCAAATTAGTCGAATGCCTAACCGAGAAAAAACGGTTGTTCAAATTGTGCATTTAGACATGAGCTCTAGCTCGTAGAACGTCGGATAGAGCACGAATGGGTGCTTAAAAGCCTAAAACCTTTTTAAAATTAATTGTTGACTAAGATAAAATCCTAGGACTTCTAAGTTGAATAAAATAACATTTTAGGGCGTCTAGGTTGAATAAGATAAAATCCTAGACCCTAGAGTGTTATGTAAAGGCAACTTTTAAAATTCTTTATACCTAAGCATGACAGCAACCATGTACATTTATTATATAATATTTTAGCATGACGGTACAGATTGATACTAACGCAGTTGAACTCTTATAAAAATGCACATTCGCTATAAACTATCACAGTATTCTAATGGCTTGTACTTACTTAGTAAAGCGTATATATACCAGAACATGTCTGATGTATCGACAAAAAGGAAGGAAAACATGTGATGGAAACTTATATATAGAGAATGTTATGTATAAAAATATGAAGTCGACAACTAGTCGCAGAACAGCAAGAATACAGACTAATTAAACCACGAAGATATATTGCAGCCAAATCTGCCCTTTATAAAGTGCGCCAATTAGAAGAAGTAAAGCCGGTATACCAGCAAGACCTGTCTGCTAATCTGACTCTTTGATTAGGACTGTTGCTCCCAATGCAGAGTGCTCTTTTACTAAGGCGAACTACTTAGTTGACAACCTTAAAAAAGTATACAGCATTCTGGCATCTTTGACTCAAATGGCTAGTCCCAGTGTTAGAGGCGTTAAATCAACTAAACGATCAACTAATCCCAGCGGTATGGAGCGTGGCGTTTACCCGAAAAAGTGGCGCAAAATATATGTAAATGCTGCAACAGTTACTTCACGAAAAGCCGGCTGATTGCAGCTGTAGGTTTGGAGGGTGAAAACTAGCGTGCACACACTAACGCAGTAAAGACGGGCCACCAGCTCAGTGGACACCAAGAAACAACCCGCTTCTCGGACATGACACGCTGCCCCATTATGATGACCGCTGCACTCAGCCCAGCGCCATAGAACGTAGTTGCCCGATTACGTTTATGAGTTCATTCAAGGGACATACAGTGCTACTGCACTGCGCGACCCATGCGCAATATCTTATTAAAGCAGTGCTTCATTTTGCAGTTGTCTCACTTTTTCTCTCTTTTGTTTCTCTCAATTTCTCTATATTTGCCCGCCTGTTCCTTATTATGATCTCTCTTTCACACGCCGCTCGTTTTCTACTATAACTCACTTTCTCTCTCATGTGATTCCTATTTCTCCACCCCTCTCCCCCTTCAGCACCCCACGGCCTCGGCCCGGCTAGAGGTCTTTATTTCCTTCTTAAGAGAATTCGTATTCTAAATTGTACGGCCGGGCGCACGACGTCCACGGAAGTAAACGTTCCCCAGAGCGCCATCTTAGAGCGGTGTTTGGAGTTCTTCTTGTTTCCCGACTCTCTGTGCCCTATTCCCTCCCCCCAAAACACCCTATCTCTGTTGCTCGCCGCTTTTCCTCCTATCTTTGGCTCTCTGAGAGCTGTCCGGCTCCGTTCCGCATGTCCATCGGTGAACCAGTGGCGCACCAGCAGCATCACGGCAGTGACCATCATTGCGAGACGGTCAGGATTAGCCTGGGAAGTGCTTTAGCGGCTTGCCGGTTTCGTCGCCGGTCGGATCGCTACCGCGACAACCCCGAGCAGGGGTCGCCCGTATCTATCGAGCGTCGACCGCTCCAGCGGCGCCCCTATGAATTGTCTCCGCTTCCGCATGATCTCTTTCCATTCAGTCAGCCCCTTTTTCCCTCTTTTACTTTTTCCGCTTGCTCCTTCATCTTCCAAATATTTATGATGTGTGTTCTCCTGAGCATATATATATATATGGAAAGAGAGGGAGACAGTGAGAGTGGAGATAGGAGAGATAGCGAGAAAGACAAACCCACACACAGAGAACCACACTTGCACATGTATGTTTGCCAACGTAGCTCTCTCTTTGCGTCTTCTCTGTTTATCGTTGCCTATCGTCATCGTTTGCGTTTCGGTCTGTTGCTGGCCGCGTAGAAAAAGACGGCATGTATCATCCTCAAATGCGGGCCGGGCCGCGCCAGCCACAGGCGCACCGCGTCGTATGGTGGGGTGGCTGTGTCCACTCGTACACGGGGCCTTCAGGCAGAGGCACATAAATCAAAGAGCGCAAACCAGCATCGCCCCCCCCCCCCCTGCTCCCCCACGACGGATCATATCTGTCTCGTGGCAGAGCTTGTGCTGGTCGTCGTCGTCGTCGTTAGAGGTTTTTATGCAACCGAAAATACCGCCGAGTGGAATGGGAACCCCCGCCCCTCCCCCCCCCCCTCCCCCCGTCGTCGGTCAGAAGCGAGGACCCTGCAATGCAATGATCAGATCGGAAAACGTCAAAACACACCCCGAAGCTACCCACACACACGGGCGCCCTCCCACGCGCCCTCATATCAATGAGTACACTCCGAATAGATAGGCGTCTCGACAGCGTGAGCAAATGCTAAGTGATTCCGCGTATGAGTCGTCAATAATAATAATAAATAATAACAACAACAACACCCGATATGACCACTATTACTACTACTACAACGACAATACTATGACAACAGCTACAGAAAAAAATGACAGTACCAGAGACAAGCAACGGCAATAATATGCTGAACCATGATATGATTATTATTAATTAATAATAAAATTAAGTATTACTATTATTATTAGTATTATTAATTAAAGACGTCTTAAGTGCTGCTAATTAATTATATATGTACATGATAGACACCAATTATAACGACGCCGTTTAATTTACGGCGGTAATGCTGTTTTTTCACTTGCAGAAGAATAACTATGCAATTCCAAGGCTGAGTTCTACACCAATCGCCGCTGCTAGATATCGGTGCATGATTTCAGAAACCTACCCACATAAAGAACAAGTTGTGTGCCACCCACTGCTTCCTTGGCCAAACAACGATGCTCCTCTAGGTATTAGAGCTTGGACATCAAACGTGACCTGTTCGAACTATGCTTGCTACTTTATATGCAACCACGTATTCCAGCACCCTCAGAGATACAACCTCATGTATGCTACCGAATAGTTAGCATACATAATTTACATTTTCAGTTTTGAAAAAATCATTTGTTCGGACGGACAAATTACACACAGAAAGCATAAGGAAAGTTCAGGATGCTAAGTAAGTGTCTGCTTTTATTAGACGCATTTGCGCTACTGCCGCTAGTATTAACAACATTTAATGTACCTAGCAGTTATAATAAACTGGCTGGAATGTAACTACAAATTAACAAAAGAAAAATAGCCATGGTTATGGATCAAGATTCTAAACATGATTCCATGTAAACGTCCCATGATGTAAACCATGGGATTCGCATATCGTCCCTAAAAAAAACGTAAATTAGCGTGCTTACATATTTCTTCTTCATAACAATAATATAATAAAACCTCTAATTAACACTGGAATATTGAGTTTATAGCTTTTTCCATTCTCTGCTTTTCCAGTGAAATCTCATGTTACATATTCACATCTACGCTTCAACCAGGTACGATAAGCACCTGCGTTTGTCGATTTGTCGTTCTACGCTCACCGAATCTAGCTTTCATTAGTGATTGCGAGCGACAACGGTAACAATAACAAAATACAAGATTACAACAACAACAACAAAATGAACCAGATCAACGCGCAAGCCACGTCTCTTCCAATGTCTGCTCTTCTTTTTCTTACCTCCTAATGGGCCCCCTGTCTGTTTCCGACAGCCACATCAAGGCTTTCGATTACGTTTGGGCTTGCTTGAATCGTTCATTGATCGGTGGAACGGTCGCCCCCAGTCGAAGATAAACGTAACACTAGCCATCCACTATTCGAACCCCACCACTGTCCAATAAAGTAGCAACGTATATGTATGTACTTGTATGTACATATACAAACAAGTTTATATATATGAATGTGTTTGTGTGTATATATGTATAAAAAAATGAAACAGCGGGCGGGAGGGAGGGAGGGAGAGAGAGAGAGAGTGAGTGAGCGAGGTAAAGACGCAATATTGCCATACTATTGCCACCGTAACCCATTCATACGTACCTAGCGCTCATTCTATCATATCCAATCAGCCCAAATGCATTTGCTCGACATGGAAGGATCGCCCGGCCGAGCCGTCGCAACCACCCCACCCAACATCACCAAATCAGTTTTCGTCCAATAGAACGGATCCCCAGTGCAAAAACGCATATATCACGCATATATCAGCAAAAGGGGTCAGCGCTGATGTTGCATACGTAGTCTCTGTCTCTATATATATATATATATATATATATTATTAACTATGTACATTAACATACAAACTTACATATATATATATATATATATATTAATATTAGTTATATGTACATTCATATACACACATAGCATATACATGTACATATATATATATATACATCCACACATGAAATGATCAATGATACTATGGTGCAACCGGCAATGCCATCTACATATATCTCTTCTGAGCCATTCCTTCCCCCCCCCCTCCCCTAGCACAGCACCGGGCTGGAACGCATGAGCTCACAACGTGTGTTGGTGTCTGGTGGGTTCGCATGGCCATGGCCGATCGCTGCCCCCGCCCCCCCCCCCTTCCCTCTTCCCCCCACCTTCAAAGGGCAATAAGGAAGACACGAGAAAAAAGAAGTGGACCCCTCTGTAGCTATTGCGCCGACGACGACGAAGAATCCTTACGCTTGCGTGCTTTCTTGACACGGGAGGAGGTCACCCTTCGTTCGATTGCTGTGTGTGAAAGGATCAGACGGCAATGGAGATGATGGCACACCCCAGCTGGGGTAACCACGACAATACAACAACAACAACACGACGACCCACAATACTGATAAAGGCGGTTATGTCAACGAAAACATTACAATGTCAAGCAACGTCAATAACAAAAACAACTACAATTACGGCAGCAGCAACAACGGAAACAGCAACATCATCATCATCATTGTTAACAGGCGCAGCAAGTCGCAAAATATGGCAACTGCCCTCACCCCTCCCCCCCCCCCCCCCCGCCACATCATAATCAGACAAAACGTCACGGCGTCAATATACGGTTCCTTGAGCAGATTCTGCAAATGTCGGCAGGCGGGAATTCGGGGAGGCAAACGGGTACAAACAAATGGGTCCGGGGCATATTTGTTAGCTGAATTAGTAGACGCTGTTTGCTTTCAGTAGTGATTGCTGTCCGTTCGTGTATTGATTATATATATATATATATATATATAGGCGAGAGAGATACCGAAAAAGGGGAACAAACTAACATCAGCACAGGTCCGAAAGTGCTGATGGCATAACCATCGGAGAGACACATCGACAAAGGTTTGCAACGGAGGCACGGGGACTAAAAGTGCAGACAAGGGAAAGAGATGAGCCAAAATGAAACGAAAACGGGAGAAATCCCTGCTCACTCTCGATCGTGGTCCTCGCCTGTAAATCGAGAAAATTACCTATATCCGTGGCCGGGCCGGCATGCTCGTGCCCTGTCGACCCCGTCTCGATCGATGCATGGCGCTCAAGCGAACGCTGGCGCCTCTCGACATCGATATTCAAGACACCGTCGTACGCATCACCAGTAGGTCTCCTCTATCAGATCAGATAGATGCATGCAAACTCATCTGGTGTATAGACAGATGCCTCCTACTAAACGAGCCGCAGCAATGGCTGTGGTTGGGTGGTGGCGGCGGTAGGTAGCAGCGAAAACAAGCATGCAAATGCAGTGAATATCGCTTTTTCAAGCTGGTGTAATGAATAGCTTCACAACGACGATAACACAAGCAGAAGCAGCAGCACAGACAATGCCCTGAGGACTGAGGGCATGAACGAATTCACGAATTGCGCCAGAGCAAAATCTAGTAACATCGTCACAATGATGAAGATGGACGAAAAACAAGACTCATTAACGATACAAGAGTGATGGGAAATAAAAGCAGCATCGTCACGACCCACCGATTCAACCCTAGAACACATAGCTTGACGACCGATTAGACCCTGGAACACATAGCTCTAGGAAAGTCTTATATATGCAGCATTCGACAAAATCCCTTTTCCGGTCCTCTGAAGTGCCTGCCTAAAATCGAAATGTTTTAAGGGACTTGTTTTTAAATCCAGACTATCCTCCATCCTCGACGGGCTTTGGAACTCGACGTGAAGGTATATCTTCTGCGGACCGAAGGCCGCTCATCTTGAGATATATAGGGTTTCTCTAACAGTCGGTGAGGCAGCAACAGCAGCACGGCCGCTGACTCTCAGCGGTATATATTTTTCATTTACTCTCAGCAAAGCATCTCAGCACTCCCAGCAATAATAGGAATCGAACCGACGAAACCAGATAGATGACAGCCATGACTAGCGCTATAGCCACATAGACCACGTTGCCACACCAGGATGAAATACTTGCCTAAAATGCAGTCACACACACATACATGCACGCATACACACGCCGGGGAGACTCCTAAGGTGTTAAGTTGGGAAGGACTTTGATCACAACAAACGCACGGTAGTACCCGTAACAACAACTAACACTACACTTTTCATAAAGAGTTACGACAACAATAGCCAACAATATCAACATTAACAATAAAAACGACATGCAAAGCAACACAGAAGTACTTCTATTTGATTCCACTATTACTATTTTAAGTTTCAAGTTTTCAAGTTTCAAACGTGGTTTATTCAACGGAACTGCATTTTGCAATGCTTAAGTTATCGGTTTTATATACATGCATATAATACTTTTCGAGCTGACCTCCAGCCAAGACTGATTCCACTACTACTACTACTACTAAAAAAACTTCCTAGGCTGACTCTCAGCCAAGTTTTAACGTCAATGGGACTGCTTTTCGCATTGCTTCATAGACGGACCCCATAAATGCAAATGTGTAACGGTGGGGCTCAAACCCGCGCACCTATGTGTCTCCTCCGGTCGCGAGGCGCAGACGAATGCACCACGCCACCGGGCCCGACTACTACTAAAGTAAAGTTTTCGGGCTGACCCTCAGCCAAGATTTAACGTCCACGGAACTGTTTTTTACATTGCTTCATAGACGGACCCCCATAAATACAAATGTGCAACATTGGGGCTCGAACCCGCGCATTTATGTGTCTCCTCCGGTTGCGAGTAGGCGCAGACTTCGGGCCACCACGCCACCGGGCTCGACGGCCCGACTACTACTACTATTATAATTATATATCTCACTACTAAGCAGCAACTACAGCTAGCAATGCCGCGATATGCGAATATCGGTGGCAAGCATTACTGTTTCGTGACGACGGTCTTCATGATGACTATGACCAGAATTCACATAGGGAATTCAACATTCCACTACTTGACACTTCTCGTTATACTCGAAACACACACGGCAACACAAGAAAAGCGACAACGACTTCAACGAGGAGAACGACCTCGACGCACGGAACATGTCGAATCGAGGTGCTACTTGCCCGTTGCCTGTTTTCTCCCCATTACCCCCCCCCTCTCTCTCTCTCTCTATGTCTCTCTCTCTGTGTGAGTGTGTGTGTCTATTTCTCCCTCCGTTTCGGTGTTTTTCGCCCTCGATCAGCGGGAAACACGTCGCGATGTCGCTTGGTGACGCTTAGCTTCGTCGCTTGGTTGTGGTTGGGTCGCCTCATGTGCTTACCCAGCAACTGCTTTCCGAGCGCGCGCGCGCACGCATCTCAGACAAATAATCGATAATTCGTTGATTGCTACTGCTGCGTCTACGGCTTTCGCCAGATCGATTTCTATTTCGGCCTCTCTCGCTCGCTCGCTCTGCGCTGTAGTTTGGGGTCTCTTCTTTGTTTTTCTCCCGTTTCCTGTTGTCTCTTCTAACTGTTGCTGCTACTGCAAAGCGACAACCCAGCGAGAACAACAGAGTCGCAAATTGCGCGACGCATCGTTTTCACGCCAATACGCATTTTTTCGTGCGCCTTAAAGCACATCTACCTCTGTCTCTCGTTTTATTCTTCTCTCGATCTTCTGCCACTTGCTGCTTCTCCCACTTGCCTTCTGAACTTCTTCTACTTCCACGTGGCCCCGACCGAATACTCCAGGCCAACTCAACCCAACTAACACTCACAGATTTCCAAAAAGGTCCAATAAGTCGGCCGCTTTATCTCTCGTCTTGTTCCTTATGTCTGCCTGCCTGCATGCAGCGCGGGCGCCATAGTCGGGTGCTGCTTGAAGTCGACGAGACCCCCCCCTACACTTTTGTACGAGATCGCCATAACCACTAGCTAGCAGTTGGAACGGCAGCAAGAAAGTAATGCCGACCCTGCCATCATATCCTGCCACCAACTAGCAAACAAAACTCAAAAGCGCAAACGCCTTTTTTCTCGGCTAATGCAATTGTAATTAGCGGCAAACTGCCAACGGCGGAATTCTTGCTGTATTGGAGTCGTCTTGCTTTGATATGCGCGTCACCACGTTTCTAATGCTACTGAACATCGGGGCCGAGTAAAAAACCTTACTTTTCAATTTGAAGTTTCCGTAGAGTGTTTTATACAATCATTGCTATCTGACTCACGAATTATAAGATACTGCTCACTCATTTCGTTTGATTTGCGGAAACAGCCGCATATGTATGTATATTATTATATATGTATGTATATATATATATATATATATATATATATATATATATATATATATATATATATACGCATCCGCAATTGAGCACTTACAGAAAAGCTAAACGGAGTTTCTCAGTGACGTTGTCGTTTAACGTTGGTGGTCCTCACTGAGTGGTATGTTTTCTTCAGCGGAGAAATGTAGTGGATACCGCGATGCATTATCTCCATACGAAGGTCTCTTGAAGCAAAGAGTCCGTAAGAAACTGTTGAACATCTTCTGGTGTGTTCTACCGCACCTCTTACAGTTATGATCTGACGCAAAATATAACCGCTTTTGCATTCTATAGTTTTTTTACAATTTTTTTTTAAATCTTGATGCCGTAAATATTACGCGAATTACATCTTGGAAGATAATATTTTTAAAATCCCACCGGTTTACCGTTTAATACAAATATTTTCGTGCAGAAAATACTCGATTACGATTTCCTATTTTGTGTATGTCGGCTCGTATGCATTTTCCGACGTTCATACACATATATGCGATTGTCCAGCTCGTTTGCATGTATATGAAGAACAAATCAAATGACCTAATTCGTAATAGCGTGTTCGTAACCTATCAACGTACGTTACTGTACATCCACATTTCTCCACATTATGTAGTTTAAGTATTTCCACGACTACTACAACCACAACTATTAGCCTGAACGTACTCCGTTGCTTTCCGCGAGCTCCATCCAGTGTGTCGTGGACCGACGCGCTAACAGCGCAAGCAGCAACAGCAGTTCCAGTTCGGGACTCTGACTTTTGAACTGGCCTTGATCCTTTTTTCTTCTTCCGTAGCTTTCCGTAGCTCCCTGATTTAGCCATCCATGTACGATAGCGATCATGATCATCAGCATCATCGTCCTGGCATTGTCGCCTGCCCCGTTGTGCACGTCGTCCTCGTTGTAGGAACAAGCCTTCCCCACCCAACCCCCCTTGTAAAACACACAAACAGCGTCGAACACCTCATGCCGCACTCGACCCCCCCCCCCCGCCCCCCGCTGTTGGAAACCTGACCAGCCAGGCTGACTAGGCACACCCCTTAGCACCGCCGTCGTCGTCGTCGCTGTTGTCACAACCGTCTTGTCAAGCCCCCACCGTCCAACTGTTCGCTAACGACTCGTCGTTTCCCCCCGCCTCCCTCCCTCCCTCGTGCTCGGGAACGGTCACTGCCTGCCACGACAGGTCGCTGTAACGGCCCGCGTCTCCGCGCTTTTTCCCTTCGGGGCAAAGCAACGTCAACCACACACGGGGCCAAACCCGAGTAGGGTGTCGCAGCGTCGTCCCAGCCCATAGCCAATGACGATCCATTCATCTCCAGAGTACTACCCCAACGTCAGCTTCGACATATCCGGGATATCGGCGGCACACATACACACACGAACAAGACCTGATGGCACGCTTGGATACGCGCTAGATATATATATATATATATATATATAGAGAGAGAGAGAGAGAGAGAGAGAGGGGGGGAGAGGATTGATACCGTTTGAAACAGTGAACGTCAAGGATTGGCAAGCAGGTTCACATTAATGTACGACGGGGAACCGAACATCATAAGACAGAGAAGGGCAGAGAAGGGGAAGAAACGACAAAGACGCGTGCCAGGGTAGCAATAGCCGAGGCAAAGTCTGTCGTACAGGATGACAACAACAGCAACGACAGGAGCAATGACAACAACAACAACGACAACGACAAGGAGGACGACGTACTTCAACGGCAGTGGTCGACCGTCAGAAACCTTCGGATGGGTCGGACTGGCGGCCGAAAGAAAGAAATATCGACATTTGACACCGAGCCAATCTCACCCGCCGCGACAACAGCAGCACCAGCAGTAGCAGCAGCAGCAGAACAGGCCTCCTTCTACCTCACGATCTATATACAAGCGATGACCAAGCCAATTCCTTACTTTTCCCTGCCCTGCCCCCCATGAGGACCTGGCGGTACGCCGACTGATCAGCGTACTGCGTACCCCGAGAAGCATAGACGGATAGGCTCGCAGGCCACTTCACCACTCCTCCATATGAGGTCGTCGCGACAAGAGACACGACAAGCGATAGAAGGTGCACTGCACCTCCTGAGATGATGACGATAGGCGAGATGGACGGAGTTTGACTTCCTCGTCGACGAAGCAGAGAAGAACGGCGTAGCCGCCAGCAGCGCTCCTTGCCGGCAGTGCACGCGCGGCTACCAATGCTCCCGCTGTCGTCGTCGTTGTTGTTGTATGTTCTTGTATGTTGTAGTTGTTGTTGGTAATGTTGTTGTTGTTGGTAGTGCTGGTGCTGCTCTTCGTGCCCGTCCTTCTGTCAATGTGAACAATTGTTGTGTCTGAGACACCAAAACATGACATGGCACAACCCTGAATGAATGAGTGGCAGTAGTCTAAGTGCGACAGGAAGAAGGAGGTGGAGAACACCACGATTTCCTTCGTTCATCGAATGTATGCGTGGGCAGGGGAAGCGTGTGCGTATCTAGTGTTAAGTAACGCGCATTGAAACACCTGACATACCCGATGTTAGATTCACAGTAGTACATCGTCAAGGCAAGTATCGTCCTATAAAGAAGAGCTTCGTGGCGAAGAGGAGATAAAGAGAGACCCGTCCAGTCGACACTAGAGATTTCGGATAGGGTGCTGCCACCTTACCTGTCTGTCTGTCTGCAGCGACCTGCACACAGACGTAGAGCAATCTTAGCTATGTTTTGTTTTGATGATGAATTGTCGGCTGCCTCAACTAAATTTAATTTCCATACGGTCTTATTCGATGCCCAGATCGCCTACCGTGACATACATAGGCGCAAATAGTAAACGTCGTTAACCCTAGCAACGGTGCAGCGAAGCTCACTAAACGATTATACTATATACAAGGTGCAATGCGGCAAGATGTCATTTGCACTTACCACATGACAGCTAAGATACACTGCTCAATTGAGCTCCCTTGTAACTACTACTCAAAACTGGAACATTAAAGTGCTTTTCCAATGTCGTTATCTCTATGCCTATCTAGCCATTTATATATGCATGTACATCGTTTCATGTCTTAACATTGTACCTATATATATATATATATATATATATATATATATATATATATATATATATATATATATATTATACATATACATACATGCTAACATACGTACACATGTATATATACATCGAATCGTTCTGATATAAATTTCTTTAAAACATAATATTTATTAATCTTTTAAAGTGTTTCTCTTTCCTTCAAAGTGTGTCACCTTGTTTCTCACTCGTCAGAACAATTTGTTAACGCATCAGTTTGGAATCGAGTTGAGTTGCTCCTGCGATTTTTTCTTTATCTCTTCTATATTCTCAAAACGTTTGCTCTTCAAATTTGTTTTATTCTTGGGAACCAACACAAATCGCACGGGGCCAGGTCCGTCAAACAGGAAGATTGCGGCAATATGGAAATCATTTTTTATCATTAACCCAAAAACAGTAACGATGTGTGCACCGGTGCTTTGTCGTAATCAAGGATCCAAAGGGTTGCTTACTTAGAGTTCAGGCCTCTTGCGTCGAACGGTCTCGCGCAACCTTCTTAGAATTTCACGATAGTATTCATCGCAGGCCACAGAATCAGGTTACAAACATTCGTGGGAGACGACTCATTTAAAGTCGAAAAACAGTCAAAAGGACCCTCATGATGGATCCGCTCTGTGTGAATTTGTTCGATCAACTCTCTCTCTCCTTAGAAACGCCACTACGGGAGTTGGGCTTTGGTCTTGATATTAGAACCATATACCTATGACTCGACTTCTGTAATTACTCTTTAAAGCAATCAAGAGCCGTCTGCTATTGCCTAAAAGCTCAATTCGGACGTTTCCCGGGGGTCATCTTTGGTCTCTTTACATACCCCGCGAAATCGGCGGTTCCACGTACAGACAGTGTTTCGAACTACTAATTGATCACCAAAAACAATCAGTAATATTACCACCATTTTGAGCATATAATTTGGTTTTCAGCACAGAATGATCCAAATAGGTTGCTCTTCAATTGCTCGTTTAGGCTCGTTAAAAATCGCCAGGCGCGTTTTCTTCACTTCTTTGGACTAAACTCAAACAATAGACGCCGCCATTGATTGGAGAAGAATCTAAGCAAACCAAACCTTGGTGATTTCGGTCTGACGGCAGATTTCAAAGTATATATATAGTCAGGCAAACTGCTCTCCTTGTCGTCTGCACCCTCCTTCTCGTCTCTCGTTGCCCGAGAGAGACATCCTGACCTCATCTGAGAATAGAATCACCGGCCATCGGTCAACGGTTAATTTTTCGTGATATATATATATATATATATATATATATATATATATATTTAATTGTAGGCATACATGTATATGTGATAAACTAAAAAAATAGTTTTATATACACCAATCAAAACACAATTAAAGCTATCAGCTTTGAGACTTAACTAGACCGTTGCGTTTGATTTAGTGTTTTTAATTTTACTTTAAAATTGATCTAATTTATGCGTAAAATTGGGCAAATTGCTTACTTTAAATGTACAATTTACGCAATTTAGTAGTGTTATCCCTACGCACAGTAGTGTGGAGCTACTTACAGCCACCATGCGATTTGGCGTCGGACTAATCAACTCACCAATTAATTTAAGTAATTCTTTGCTGTAGGTTATTATGCCACCCAACGCGCATAGCATTTATGAGGCCAGGAAGTGCTCCTGAAGCTGAAGTTCTGGCTCTCACTCTTCGTTTCAGCATGCATCTCCCACATATCAATGGGACTCAGGTCGAGGGAGCATACTGAACTTCATTAAGCTAACTCAAGCTTCTGCGAGACACCCCCGAACAAGTGCAGGGGTGTACGTTGTACGTGTAGTATTGTGGTGCATGAAGATGAAATTATCACCAACAGCCGCGCATAAGGCACGACGAGTATGGAGTATCCGAATCTCGTTAATATTCCGTTGGGCAGTTAAACCTCCTCTCTCACGAGAATCGTTGGCTTGCGCGACCTTGTGGGCGACTTGTGGGGTTCGGTTCTCCTGCCTGAGGATATTGCATCCTAAATTCCATAATTAAACCGCCGCCGTAACTGGCACGCTCTACAATGCAAAGTCGGGCAAACTGCTCTCCTTATCGGCTCTGTACCGTTTTTGTTGCCGTCGTCTTTCGTTGCCCGGGAGAGACATCCTGGCTTCACCTGAGAATAGTGGCGGCCTGCCATCGGTCAACGGTCAAATTTTTCGTGATCTTGCGCAAACCATAGGCAACATGCTATGCTGGTCGGCTGTGGGCTGTGGTCAGCTGTGAACGACGTACAGCAAGCGGGCCAATAGGGCCTAATATTCATAGTATGCACTTCGTGCCTCAGAGTAAAGAGTGCGCATTAGCAACTACTCAGAGAGTGCCACCATGCTGTTGGCTTATCTGAACAGCAGTAAGCCAGCGATTTCGGAACACATTCAATACAAGAAAGCGGCCGCCCCTGATTAGTTGTAGCTCGAGTTCTGCCCAAACCCGCTCTCCGATGGAAATTCATATTCCGTTGACGAGCTACGGCACGTTGACTAGAGCCACACTCAAGTAAAGCAATGAAGCTGGCCGTGGCATGATCCATTTTTCGGAATTAATTATTGCCCCGCTCACTGAGCAATGTCAGTTACTGACGGCTGACTAACAACAAACACTCCACTAGACATTTTCTATTTTACTGCCTGATATTGAGTTGAGAATGGTACGTATCGATGCAACATTCTGGTCGTGTGTTTTAAAAATATTGTATTTGTCTTTGAATTGCATGTTTATGAAGGCAATGGCAACATCTTAATGTGTTCAACGTGGTTTCAAGAAAAATGAGTTTCAATAAATTCCGTACGATCGAACAATCGTTTTCTCGCAATCCCACATTTTGTAAATCTATTGTATGTGCAGTCAACCACGTTTTGCAAATAATAATTTTTGTAAATTCACTCCTAAACAGGATATTTTCCGCACACCCATTTTGTTGAGAGAATTTGTTTGGTAGTTGTTCCGTAAGGCTAATGCCCGTGCACGGTTTTTTCGTGTCATAGCCGATAATTTAGTCTACTCCGGCATTCACCTTGTATAAATTGGGAACCATGAAAACCAATTTTAAGAGAGAATGCTTATTCTCACGAGTTCAACGACCCCCACAGGTGTGGCTAGAACGTTTTATAGACACCCTTATATATATATATATATATATATCGGACCAAACAAAGCAAGTCATATAGACGCTTGCATGTGCTTAAGTATGTCAAAAAAGTATATAAGAGGGAAGAGAGAAACAACATACAACTGGATTATGCAGCCTGTTATCAAAGGTCCGCAACGTCCATGCGGTGGGCAGCGAGACTTAAACGTAAAAACATTGTATATATGTGCCACTACGGAAGCGCAAGAGAGAGAGCGGGCCTTTTGCGTTCATATCCGTCCGACATGGGTAGCTCAATCCACGATCCACTCATTACAAGTAAGAGGAATCCTCAGGATGAAGATGTAAGCCTATATTGACAGACAGACAGGCCCCTCGCCAGTACTCTACGACCGTACCCTACAGCTCTCAATCGATGAATATCGGGCAACCATGCTTTAGGCAGCGGTCGATTGAAACAATCTGGCATTATCTTATACCTCCGTTATGTTACCTCTCAACATAGCGACACCGCCTTGACCGTCTATCCAGACGAACACACACACACACCGACGTTCGTATACAAACACATATAGACGCCCATGCCTATCAGAGGTAGTACGCGCCGAGTCGAAGGAAACGGAAGATTGCAGACCTTATCGCCAAAGGACAAGTACAAGGAACAGAAAGAAAGGAAATATATAAAGACGAACAACGATGTAGGGCTAAACATGGTAGGGAAGGATGTACGGGCACGAAAAAGAATGGGATAAAGATCACCGGTGGAACGGCCGATATTGGATCAATTTTCACTGCTTTTCGCTTAGCAACGCCCGCTCAGCTCTCACTACACCATCATTCGAGCCCGATTACACAGTTGAATGTTTTCCACAAAAATTCTCCGCCCGCCACCGGAATCAGCGCCACCGCCTGGTTCTCAGCTAGCATAGTATCATCACGCCCCGCCATAGCTGCTACTTCACGACTGGATTTGACCGCTTAAATCTGCGCCTTGAGCCCTTCCTTGCCCATCGCTACGTACCATGACACATCTTTCGTGGCTGGCTGCCCCATCTGGTCTGCCACCGGCCGAAGCCTGTGTGCGGTTGGCGGGTTGCGCGTTGGATAGCTTTCTCATTGCACGTTGCGCATCCAGCCCTCGAACCAAGCTGAACCCTCCAAGACCTCTCACCTACAGCGCTTCTCCACCCCCTCCGCCCCCCCCCCTTCGTCCGTCTATCTCCTCGATGCTCTCGCTGGATCACCGGCCTAAAATGGGTGCAGGTACTACGCTATGAGCGGTCGGTCGGTCGGCCGGCGCCCGATGAGACTTTAATTAAAGCAGCTCACCTATATTCTAGTGGTTGATTTTGCCTGTCTGAGGCCGGCGTCCTACTAGTTCGAGAGGACAAAGACACGCCAAAACCGGACGTTGTCACTGCCGTCGCTTACTTACTTGCTCCGTCGATCGATCGCTTTCCATAGCTTGATCTTCCGACTCATCGTGCATACGCATATATATATATATATATATATATATATATATATATATATATACATATAACTGCTTGCAGCGCCTGTTTGAAGTCCAATCCGGTATTCTGCGGACCGAATGGCTTCGAAAATGCAGTCATATCGCCATATTGTTATACTACTAACCAGCGTAGGTGGACTGTGGTGATTTGCAATTCGCGCGCGACGCCAGATTTCCCTATTCTTCGCGTATCGGACAGCAACAGGTCGATGTGACGCGTTCGGGCTGCAGCGATGGAAGACGCGGATTGTTCCGCGTTGACATTTCGACGTAGCAACACACCTACCTACTTATCTACCGAGCACGGCGTGGTGCTGTGGTGTACACTCAATGGATCTATCGTTCGCTTTGTGCCGACTGCAATCGGTTAAGGACAGTCATTAAAATGCAAATCCATAGCCGTGAATTCCTTCTAATCAGGTGGCGACTGTACGTCACAATACCAGCAAGCGCTCTCCAGCATACTTTCAAGGAATTCGGCTCCTTCGAAGACTCCACGGACGCCTCTGCATAATGCGGCGGGCTCCATGTCTGCATGAAAGACTCTTTCTCAACGACTACAGGCTAGTAAGAAGACCTACTCTGCATTACCGCCGAATGGTCACTATTTACCATGGCAGAAGAAGGCCTCTATGCACTGCATATGATCGTTGGGCTCAAGACAGGAAAACAATTCAGAAATCAGTAATCAAAGTAATTATGCATTATATATATATATATATATATATATATATATATATATATATATATATATATATATATATATATATATATAGCCATCAACTGCCTTTTCAATCGATGTATTTAGTATAAATCCTTTTTGAAAGATCTGTTCGTAATCCAGCCCATACCATGGGTTTTCTACGTTGGATCGTTTTGAGATTCTTGACGGCTCCCTCTATTGCAATGCGTGCATACGGTGCACGGCGCATCGCAGTACCTTGCTGTACCTCAAAACCTCCCAACCTGCATCAAACAGCCGACTGGCATATATAGCCTTCCATTGGGGGGTATCTTGAATGCTTTCACATGCTGCAGAAAAGCTGCCATGTTTAGGCACGTGGCGTTCAAATGCAATCGCATAAACGCTGCAGCAATTCAGAAATGACGGGCAGTGTGCTACATTTTTTCTAGCATCGCTATTTTTAAGTGCGACAACGTTTCGAACACATACGCTCCACAAAGCAAAACGCTCTAAAATAGACGGGTTCAACTTCAAATTATGTACAGTTGGTGTTACGGACACATGCAAACGAGAAATCTCTGTGCCAGATGGCACAGACACACATAAACACAAACGCACGCATCAAAAACCTCTTTGCAAGTCCAATAATCACCGTACGACTTCCATCGTGCGGCATATGGCGGCAATGACCTTATTTCACTGGCTGCACAACCGCCCAGTCACCCTCTCTCATACTCAGTGATAAGATAACTTGCGTCAAATCAATCAATCAAGCAATTAACCGCCCAACAAGTTAGTCAGTTAGTTGGTTTGAATCAATCGAAGTGCGTGTACAATGCTAGCGGCAACAGCTAGCATTTGCACTTTTCTCCCCGCCAACACGTTCGGGGGTCATGAGTCTTCTGGAGGGCTACCACCCCCTCTATCTCTTTTGGAAGGACTACCCCCGCCAAACCTGTACCGCGGGTTTGGTGGGGGAACGACAACGAACAGCCAATTATTTTGTAGAAGTCGTAAAAGTGGTTATTAGTCCGTCATTTGCTTTTTCTTTCTTTTCATTTCGCTTGTCTTTATCATGCACACTATCATTAACACGACCATCATCATCATCATTGTCATCATTGCTGTTATAGTTATAAGCCCCATCGACATCATCGCCTTCGTCATCTTCTGTGTTTTTAAGCGTTGCTTCCATCTGCGTTCGTTATCCATTCAGCATTGCGACCCATTTAGCAAAAATAATTCCTGCAATGTGCATTCTCCCGCTGTTCCACTCATTGTTCATTCGCCCATTTCCTTCAGGATACGACGCATCGCATCATGCCGCATGAAGCTGCATTTTGACGTTTATCAGTTCATTCATTTATTTAGCTATCCATTTGACAGGCCACTGAGTCACCGATAAAGAGATAAACAAAAAAACAAGTAGGGAGAGGGAGAAGAGAGGATAAAAGAAACGGCAGGAATCAACTCCAAGATCAATTTAAGCTGCTGGCATTGTCGGCATTACTTTGGCCTTCTATCGGGCAACTCCCCGACTTACAAACAAAGTGTGCGGGCAAAAAGCCTATCTGTGCCTGCATCACGCCGCATTGCATCTATCCTATTCAACCATGATAGGTAGTATAACAAATATTGATAGACGGTGTGCCTCATTGGGCACCTTTTTCCATCCGAGCAGCAGCAGAAGATGAGAAGTAATGACTTTTTAGTTTGAACGTTAGAATGGTATAAATATATATATATATATATATATATATATATATATATATATATATATATATATATATATATATATATATATATATATATATATATGCACATACATACAGAACATCAATTTCGTACAATAAGTATTTCACCAAGCTTGCCAGAGGCTTCTTTCTCCATCGTGAACCAAATACGGCAATCCCAACGGTATAGGCACAGCATCATCTTACTTAGAGGTAGAAGGCACGTATTCGTTGGCTCAATTCCAGACGCCGAAAAAGTTAGAATACACTTAGTTGACTGCTTAATCGCACCCGAGACAGGTAATATCAACGTTCTCGGCACCCTCGATGCTCAGTCAGCGACTTCGGGTGCCATCCAATAGCCACAATGTTTGTTCCCCTGACGGAATCTTGACCAAATGTCCGTCGAGTCAGACCGGATACGTTGATCAACCTCCCAAAACGCAGACGACTCAATATGCACCCGCGTGGTCAATTCTTGTATTTCTCTAGTATATCTCTCTCTCGCTACATATATATAGGGTAGCCTAATGCATGGTCCCTCTATACATAGAGCACATTAATATATAAGTGTGTGTTTGCTTGGCCAGTGGGCAATTTTTATGGACTTCCTGTTTTGGCCTTACGAAAAAGCAACTGCCTGAGTTGACGTACAGTTGGACACTGACTCGTAAACTCTTCGTGGTACTTGCTGTGTTACTAGGATGCCACTCAAGGCCCACTTGACAAATTGTCTCTTCCCATAATAATAATAATAATAATAATAATAATAATAATAATAAACATTCAGTGCTGTGATCGGTGTGAAGTGTCTACAAGGTTCTGGTAGCCTCAGTATCGCAATTAAGCGTGCAAATTGGAGAAAAGTCTTTGTGGAGACGCTTTCGAAAGGATGAAAGGACCGCCAGACGATCATGTAGAGAGGAATCTGCCCGCACCACGTATGGTTCATGTTTAAGATGTGCATTGTCTGCGGCCGTCTGCTTGGTAACTAACGAATTATTCCCGGTGCGTCCATATACACGTGTCGCCAAGGATTGCCCATTACCTATTTGAACGGTGTGGATTATTCGTCGCCGTAATTTCTCACCTCTCAGTCATCACCTCTGTTAGGCTGCGAAGCTAGCAGACGAACGGGTGAAGGGGCAAGAATTATAGATGCACTGCTAACTGGTCGACGACGTCATCGAGGGAAACGGCCGTAGCAAGAAAACGCCAGCGCCGAGACGCCAGGTTGTCGGTGAGGATGGAAAGGACAACGGAGAATGACCCGATTGGCGGAGAAAGCAAGTATCGAGAACAAAAACGATGAGCAGTCTTTGGCAAACAATTGGCGGTACGTCTCACGGTACTGGAGGTGACGAGGGATGGAGCCGAGTTCCAACTCGGCAGGAGAAGGCGGCGAAAACAGCCGGAAAGAATGTAACTAAGGAGATTGCGTCTACAGTTATTTTGGAGTCCACGAAAGACTACTCCTACTCCGACACCTCCAGCTGGAACTCTTGTTCCACTGCCCAGATAATACCGATGCACTAAGATCTCTTAGTGCATCGGTATCTGGCTTTAAGATAGTCGCTGAGCTCAGTGAGTCTTTTTCGGGCCACAAGACCTCAAAGACCTAAACCAGATGCTAACAGCGCCTCAAAGACCTAAACCAGATGCTAACAGCGAAAGGGCTGGACAAAGTGTGCGGTGTGAGTATGTGTCTGCATGTGCATGTGTGTCTATATGAGGATATATCTGCATTCTGAATTCCAATTCATGGAGTTCGCCCCCAGTTGAGTGAGGATGATTTTTAAGCTGCCGTACAGGTTAATATCAACGCAGTTAAACGAGAAGCAGATGGCATCGCGATACGGGCTGACAACAGGAACGCTACAAAGGCGTGGAAAATTCAGCCATATCCCTGCTGTAATCAGCTGCTAAAACAAAAATATCTCGGAGAAGATGCCAGCTATAACACAGAGAGAAAACAAGAACGGATCGTCAAACAATTCTTCATATATTGCTACGGCTATTCTAAGAGTATGGAGGCAGATGAAACCAATGCTACCAACATGGCTGGACGAGAACCCATTCATCAAACTCGCCTTATCCAATCCCGAGTGTGAGATTGCCATCACCTAAACGAAGACAGTTATAGATGGTACGAAAGACCTAGAAATACCAGCACTTCACCTAATTGAAGGTTTTCAGTGACCAGGCAACGATCACACACCACCAGAATATCCACCGTTGCCTCGAGCTGAAACCACCTTCGTAAGGCTTCCGTCGCTAATGTTTACATTCCCTCGTGAAAAGAGTTCAAGAAGTGACGCTGACCAAATTGATTACGAACAATAGTTATATATATATATTTTTTCTATTTTTTTAATATCTTCCTCAGATGGCAATTATATGTAAATCCAGTCATTTCCCATTGAGCCTAAATTTTTTATTATTACACATTTTCAACAATTGTAACAATTAAGAGCATTTTGCAGAAAAGGCTATCGCCCGCGTCTACCTGCTCTTGTGATTGTGTCGAAATCCTACATATTACATAATACTGTTTATGGACTTTTTAATGTTTTAATTATGCTGAAAATCTGGCATTTATGTTTATCAGGCAATAATTACGCATCGAATAATTTGTCACAAGCCTTGCACATGGGTATGTTACAGCACTTCTGGTAGGTTAAACATTATTAGAAGTAGCCCCGTAGTAGTAAAAGGGGTTCGGTTCCTACTATACTGTTCCAGAATGTTATATATGTATATTCCATAAAAAAAATCAATAAATTTTAATCTAGTTCTAAATATCTAGCACCGGAGACGACTAATCAAGACAAATTTTCTTTGTAGCAGAGATTTCTTTTTAGATATTCAAAAAGAAAGGAAACTTGGCCGCAGTAAGGCAATCCATGAATTAGATCGCGATATCCGAGAGGAGAACCTAATTAGGGGAACGACGCACTAGTATGCATATTTGCGGTCATATCATGTCTAACTGAGTATATATATATATATATATACATGCGCGGTTAATCAAAATTGATATAAGTATATACATATGCACTAGACATAGGACGTGAACGGCATAACGGAGGCTATTGTTTCCAATCGACGGCCGGGCAATCCAATTTAGAGTGATATACGAACCTTACTCGTTGGTTCGACAAGACTGTGTCCTGGCTAATCTAATTGCGCGCTTCTTCTACATACACCACCATCTGTCATGGCGGACGACTTCCAACCGGGAAGCTTAGCGTTCTAGCTCCATCGCGCCGCGCGTCGAGCGCGGAACTTTTCAGTAACCCAACTGCTGCTGCTGCTGCCGCCGCTGCTGGTGAATAAGTGAAGCTGATCAGCTGACCGGCCCCGGACGACCAGTTAACGTCGCGTCATGCGTTCACGTTAAAGCACGACACCAGTCTACTCACAGAATGAAATTACGTGCATGTGCCGACTATACCCTTGCCAAAAGCACGCCGTTAAACACGGCGACACTATGCTGTCATAACATTTTCCGTTGTTACTGCTGCTGCTTCTGCTGTTGTTATTGTTAGTATTGTCGCAGCAGTTTCAGCTGGTTTTGCAGACCTACATGCCGTTGCAGCTGTTGTTAATTATACGGTTGTTGTTGCTATTGTTGCTGTTGTTGTTGTTGTTGTAGAAAGGTATGGTAGGTATTGCTAACTTGCGTAATGCTGGCTATGTTGCTAGCGCTGTTATCGCGGTATTAGTTATGTCCATAGTTAGATTGGTCTAGCTTTCTCATCAGCCGAGAGACATGTGCCAACCTCAGGCAATTGTTCTCATTTACACACTGGCGTGTCAGATTTGATTGTCAAGATTATTCTTTTAGCGCCATCCTTTAAGCAGATCTGCTACGAAAACACCGCACTGCGCAGACGGCTAATCTGAAGATATGGCCAGGCCGTTCTGCTCTGCCCCGTATAGCTTGCCCACTATTGGACCGCTTTTGCGCTTAATACGCTTAGCTTAAGCATTGTCCTCGTTAAGTAATTATTTTTTAAACCGTCTTTATGACTACATATGCGCATGACGAGACAACGAAGGCCGACAAAAACTACAATCAATGATTACGAGTAAGCGTAAAAGTGCATCCAAGCATACGAATTCATGCATATACATATATAAATACTACAGGCGTCAACACTATATATATATATATATATATATACATTCTTTTTCAAAGCCAACACGAGTCCGAATGGAGCTGTAGGCTAATTTATGTGCCTTCGCCTCAAGTTCCCTGTACTGCTGCGTTCTCGCCATATGATGATGATGTTGCTTGCCTTAGGACCTTGCTAGCCTATTGTTTGAACTATTGCTTCATCTATTAATCATACAAATATTAGTACTGATTCTCCTTTAATAGAGGGACAATGCTTTAGGTACAACCCGAACATTATGGCGTAGCATGGCTGGGGTATTCCGCCGGCTTACAATTCTGTATTTATCTCCATATAAATCCCTCGCTTCCGCTGCGTGAAACTCCGTCAAACTGGGCTACGTATACATGAAGCCTACACGTTCCGCGACGCCATCAAAGATGGCAGCTTTTCCGATACTTCAACTCAAGTTCGACTAGAAGAGAAATGCTGTCAATCTCACAAAAGAGCATCAATAAACATCAATATATCACATACGTCAATAATAACTATTAAAAGGCATACAACGACGCCAATACCATTGAATGTACGCAAGAGTTCCTGCATTTGTAAGATGTGGCAAGAGTCACTAAGAGAGAGTTTTAAACATTTTAACATAAAAGCCAAAGTAGAATAGATACGGTCAGCATTCGAGTTTAATTACAAAGTACCGTGCGTGCCACTATGACTGAAATGCGCTGCCAGAAAAATGGCCGCCCTGGGACTTTTCGGTATTGTCAGTACGGTGGGATAGGAGGTATGAAACAAACCACATTTGATTACTTCTTAGCATAACTTAAGTATCCTTTTCTTAATCTCCTATCGAATATTTATTTGCACTCGTCGATTGTAGCGGGCTCACTAGCGAACACGTTGCTCTTCAAAAGAAAACCCCCATACAAAAGGTCCAGGGACGTCAGCCGCTTAACAAAATAGTCACGGAACGTCCGCCTTCTGGGAGATTACTCGCCCATCAAACTCTTTTTTCAACCAAGCAAATTTTCATAGTACACCTCAACGAGCCCCACTCTCTGAGAGATACCTACGCTGAAATAGTACGTTTAGAACGACGACGATGTTTACAAACGCCTCGCTGTCAGCGCCACCATCATTCCGGCACTCATTGTACAATGAAGCGTTTTTCGACAAGATATTCTCGACCACCAACCACCGAGACGTGAGACAACGCTAGCACCTGGACACTTGCGACATTGCGATTGTAATTGTCATAGGCTTTGTCGCGGCTAGTTTCGCCGCACCCCACCCGACCCCACCTCCTCATATTCCATTGTTAACTTATCATGTGTTCTCAATTCAAGCCACACGCACTTGCACAGAAGCCTGCTTTACTTTGCCGTGGCTTCGTAGAACGCGCTCCTCAAGGAAGCAACTGTGCTGCCGCCGATGGGGCACCATCAGACAATAGAGCACGAAACACTGGCACAGTGTGAAGCTCACCGCCTCTATTTATTTATTTATTTATTTATTCGTTGTTCTTGTTTTTACCGTGCTCGCCAGGTGGCGCGTGGCGTTTTTGCCTACGCGATGCATCGGTTGCCAATCATCTGCCGTATTCTTTCTCTACCTCGCCTCTTCTCTCTTCTTTCTTATGTATATTGTCTCTCTGGTTCGATCCTCGTTCGGTTCGATAGCTGCTTCCCTGCGATCGCACAATAGAGAGTGTGCGGCCAACCGGCGAATAGAACCAAATCTACAACTTTTTAGCAGACTTCTTCCACATCGACACCACCTCCGTCACCTCACGCTTTCCAAACAGCAGCGTCGGCACCAGCAGACAATAGCAATTGAGTTGAACAATTTGCTTTCTTCTTAGAAAGACTTAGTTCTTCACGCCACCTATCATATCACTCCCGTTGGCCTTGACTGGCTTGCCCAATGTCTCGTCCCAGTCGTCACTTCTCTTACAAAACCTGTTATACCAATTATTTGTGAACGTTCTGGCTAGGTAACAATATATTTGAAATCTTGTTACATAGCTAGGTATGTATATAACTTTTTTATGTAATTTGTTTTACGTACGTTTATAATTACGTATATAATGTTGCTCAGCGAACTACACCGATAAACATTACTTACAATACTGCCAGACGATGATTTCAAAGGTAATTTCCAAATTGAACGTAAACACTTATTTGAGTACTATTTACCTTCTTCTTCCTCTGTTTCAGATTCTACTCCCTGTTCAGAGGACTAAGCAGCATACAGTAGACGAGTGCTGGAATTCATATATCGTTATTGTTAAGAATAAGTGGTGCTAATACGTTGAGTAATCATCGGCAGCGGCCTGTTGTTTCGGAAATCTGTATGCGCATCGCCGATAGAAAGCGGATCACCGCGGCACGCGTCATCTATAATTGGTAGGATGGCTAAGACAACCGCCACTCAAACCGACAACAATGGCCGGCTCAGGAATTGAACGATGAATGCCCAAAGAATGCCAGCCAGGTAAACCATAGACAAACGCAGACGCTTGGTCCAACGTTTGGTTGAATGCAACAATACTCATACACTCTCTCAGTCTCTCTCTCTCTCTCTCTTTTTCTTTGTTTGTCTGTATATTCTGTATATGTATATACATATCCTTCGATCCCCCTCTATCTCTGTGTTGTCTCAAACGCCCTGGGTCGTTGTTACTTCCCAATTGGGGCCGTTTCGATCGGCGGCCACCAATGTCCTGCCATCTCTGAAAACGCGACTCAAAGACTTCTTCCGTCTGCTTCGACCCGTCTTTCATAAGAGGTAGGTTCCACGTAGCAGCGGCCGCCGAATCATACGGACAACGTCGAACGCTAGAACGAGTACGTCCTGGCACAAGACGCCTCCCCCCCCCCCCTCTGTCAAGACGTCCTGGGCGCCCCGAGGCGGCGTATATCCAGGCCACATATGCATACAGACACACGCGTTCATACACACAAACACACGCAAGCCCATAGGCATGGGCAAAGGCACGCCAACAGCACGTCCTGTTGGCTCCTCGACTCGAGTATCTACCTCGTCTGCGCCTCGTCTGGACGCCTGCTTCCCCTATCAGCCTGCTTGTCCTGCCTGCCTGTATGGATGCAGGGCTGCTTCACTCATCTTCGCCTGCTTTTCAGTCAATTTCCCAGCCGCTAAAGAGGCCATGCTACAGCAGCCGCAGCGACAGCGGCTGCACCGGCAGCATCAGCAGCAGCAGCAACCATCGCCACCGCCAGTGGCTCTCAGTGGAGCACTGCCGTTCGACGTCCACTCGTTGCAACAATGTAGAGGCGTTTCATCCAACCGCACGCGCGACAATGCATCGACCGTTTGTGACACCGATGCCACCAAAAGCAGCGCGTCCGGACCTCGCCCTATTAGAGACGCCCAGAGGCCTGCTTGCGTGCCTGTCTGAGCGCCCTTCGGCCTGCTGAGGCGGCAGTCGACCCAAGCCGACCGCCGTAGAGCGGAGCAGTGCGGCACACAGTCGTCCTGAGGCCTACGAGTCATGCCTGGAGTGGCTGGCTCTTGCTGGTGGGGCACCTTTGACAAGCTTTTAGCATGGCGGCGGCACCTCACCATTAATCTGTTTCATTCAGTTCATTCTCGAATCACATCTCGCCGTCTCGCACGCCAGGCAGCCACCTAGCCGCCCAGCCAGGTTTGCGTTTCGTTGCATTGCACCTCTCTCTGCTGCTGCTTTACTCGAAGCGCGTGCCGGTGGCGGAGTTCGCCTTGAGCATCTTGAGTGAAGAAAACGATAGAGGGAGGAAGGGAAGTAGGTGGGGAAGAGAGAGAAAGATAGAGAAGGAGAGCAAAAGGGGGGATAAGCGTTTAGAGGGAGATGCGTGTTTATATGTCTGAAGGCTCAAAGCCCAAAGTCTTCACCTACTTCATTCTCCGCGTTTGCCTTACGACGGAACGAACGAGAACGAAAACGAGGTTAAAAAGAAGAAGACGAAGGAACAGAAGATGAAGTTTAAAGACGATGACGACAACGAAAACGGGGACTCGGGGCAATAGGGCCGTAGGGGACAGACGACCTGAAGGCATTCATCGTGGATCGACGTTTCACCTATACTACCCGCCCGCTGCACAGCTAGGCTGCGCTGCGGCCAGCCCGGGGCTGACTGTTGACGAATGAACAGCAAAAAGCAGCCGGACAAAAGACGGCGCGCACCACTGATCACTACTGATAAATATATAATATACTTAATGCTCCCGCTACTACGACGTTACTTCAGCTACACGGTGTTGTTGTTGCTGCTGTTGCTGTTGTCGTCGTTGTCGTTATTGCTGCTGCTGATCTCGCTACTGCAGTTACAGCTGCCGTGCTTGTGCATATCGAGCGAATCTCTTTATGTCTTGGATGACGACCTATTCGAAACCCGGACTTCGTTCCTTTACGTCAACCCCTCCACCTTTCCTTCCCTGTCTCCTTTTGCCCAACCTCTGCCCATCGCTTATGTCGTTGGTCGCAGCAAACAACACCCTGTTGGGCGACTCGTTGAGAGACACTTCGACAGCGCAGTCACCAAACTAGTCACTTCTTCCACCTCACCCGCCCGCCTCCTCGCGCCTCTACGCCGTGCTACGCGCAAAACTCCCGAGTCGACCTTCCAGTTCACAAATGGGCCGGTCTAGGCAGAGCCAACCCTGTGCAATACAGACAGACGGACAGACAGAGAAACAGGCAGGCACGAAGGCAGACGAGGAGCTCGCTGTTATATGTCGGGGGTTGCCGGGGACCGATGGCCAGGGGGGGGGGTGCGCGCCTCAAGCGCGCCCTCACGGGAATCGAACTTGACGCCTGCTTGACCCGGTTGGATTCGAGACAAATCACGGCGCACTGGTGCATATCGTCCACTGCAACTACTAGCAACCTCGCAGTGAACAGCTGGAGCAGCAGCAGCAGAAGTAGAGCGAACTGCCAAGCCAATACATATTTAAAATCGGCTATACAGCATGTTTGCAAATAAATACCATCTAGGCCAACTTGCGCCATTTGTCCCGATTACTCCAAAGTAGCGAAGTCAACTTCTTGCCGACACTTTTGGGCTGGGCTCAAATTGGCAGTTTGGGGTAGTATTTCTTCCTTATCGTTCTTCTACGATATGACAATCACGACAAACAAATGGGCCTCGATTCTTTCGTTGAATCCATACCCGCAGACAAAGTGAGATTCTGGGAGATATTAGAATGCGCATAAATTCTAGCAAAAGGTGGCAAAAACTACTAGTAATAGTACTGGAAACTGCACATGCCTGTGCGGGCGTACATTCGAAAGTTGAGAAAATCGTTGCATCCAACAGGCATCATACTTACCACGTACGGGGTTAGATGCTATTGAGGATATTTTAGAGGGGTTTTGTTATTTGCCTTGCTGCTGTCCCCACCTAGTACAACCTCTACCGAGATTTCTACTATCAGCTATCGGCGTCAGCCGTGCAGAGCTGCTTAAAAAAACGCACACATGCTGGCCTGAAACGACAATGTCATTTTCGTAATATCCGGCAACGCACGAGGTGCGCTCGACTTAAGAGGCTTCATTGATTCCGCACGATCGGACACGGCGTGTCCGATTTCTCGGTGAATTCCCTTTCTTTCTTAGACTAGATACGGAATAAAACTAATTACGACACAGTGGCCCTGAATCGTATTTCACGCTAATAGCAAATCATCCAAAAGGACCCACATGGAAACACGATCTTGTCCCGTGCAAGATCCTTATACCTATGTTTGTCTGTCTGCTCGTAGCTCAACTTCTCATTTAGCTACTCTACCCCGGCTTTTTGCTGACTTCTCTCATCTCTTTTCATCAAAGAAAGGTAGCATATATGTACTAAAACTTGTCTAAATCTACTTTCAGATGGTCTTATGACGGCACTACGCCTCTGCGTCGTGGCCGAGCCAAACCCACTACCAGCAGTGCCACAATCACATGGGTTACACACAGTTATACAAAGAGTACGTGAATGAATACATACTGTACTATTGTACCAAGTATTAGTAGACAAAACTATACTACATTGAAAGCAGACCAATCGCAATGCATCAACGTTTTTTGAGCTTTCATTACATGCTTCTTAGTCTCAGGTTATCTATAAATACACGCGTTTCCAGTATAGGAACATTTTTCCATGGCCAAAGGAACTATGATTATTACTATTATTGGTGCCTTGTATCGCAGTGTCATGAGACTGGACCCACAGCCCTGATTTGGCTTTCCTGGTTCCCAATTCAGATAACCGATGTTAACAGATGTAGCTCTAGAACCAAACCAAGAAGCAAGGAAAACCTCTAAAGACTGTAGTCGAACTACAGTCACGGTTTACCTAGGACGAAGGCGTTTGAGGCCTGCATTATGAAATAGACGTGGAAATGGCTAGAAATCAGCGCAGGAATCGACGCTACGGTAGCGATTAGAAGGAAGACCTGCAAGCAGCGGGATCCAAGGCCAGGCATCCAACGACGGCAATTGGAACCCACAGGTTTTGTGTCACGTGTTTGGCAGCACGAAATAAGGTTAAATACATACACTAATATATATATATATATATATATATATATATATATATATATATATATATATATATATATATTATTTATTTATTTATTTTTTCTTTTTTTTATTGTTGTTTTGGTAAACGTTTGAGTTATATACTATATCACCATTTATATATTTTCTAATCAATGCATGTTATACATACAGCTATATAAATATACAGCGTTCAGGCTTTTTGGCTAAAAGTAAAATCATTGTTTAGATTTCAACGTAATTTCCACCAATTTTTAAGTGTTTCTATGGCGGTGAATCCACGCATCAAAGCACATCGCGATTTTCGATGTTTTCCATGTTCACCTAGATGGAATAAATAGACGAATCAATCAAACACCAATTTGCGTGAGTCAAAACGTCTTCCTCTCAATTTTTCCTTATATCCAGACAGAAAGGAATCCCACGACGCCAAGTCGGATGAAAGCTAGGTGCGCTACCAGCGTAAGTTAGACGCACCCAGGAAAGCCTCACTGTTTTCAGCTCGGTTGGCTGGCGCGTTGTCGTGAGGGGGAACCCTGCTTAAGAGGAACTTTAGAGTCGATCGTGGTGAGCGCAATAAAATATTTGGTAGACATAATATTTTCTACCAAAGACTAGACTCCTAGAGAATAATATAGTTCCAGCCGACTGCTGGCGCTTCACGTTTGTTCGTAGAGGCGCTCCAGCGCCTGACTGCTGGGAGATCTGAGACTTGACTAGAGAGGCATCAAAATTAACAATAGTCTCCGGGACGAATCTCGAAAATAAAGAAGACCGGCCCTCGTCGAATTTTATCAGAATTACTCTCGAGACAGAAAAGGAATCGCTTTTGATGAGTCCGTGTTGGTCGTACAAGATTTTATGTAGCATAGACTTGGCACCTAAGCCTAAAGTCTCGTCCAGCGATGCGTGTGTTATGTTTGAGCCTGCGTAGCTTGCAGCAATTAATCGTGCCATTTAATCGTCACACGGAACTACATTTTGGTCGTCCGATGCTGTTGGGCGTGCTTTACGGCGTTTGTCGTATAGACAGTGAAATAACCAGTTTGAAATTTTCTGTACAATTCCTATGCACCTTTCACGCTTCATTCCTAGTCGTCAATCGAAGCTCTGAATCGACACACTTGCTCAGTTAATCCTCGCCGGAAGTCGTACAAGAGAACACCACACAGATCGATGCTCGGATACGGCTGTTGTGGCATCGACAAGTTTGTGCCCGCCATTTTCTAGTTTCGTTCATAGTTTCGTTGTCTGTGGAAGAATCGCTTCGAATATTTTGCCCAACCGTGAACAAATATAACGCTATCCTCTAGCGGATTCGATTATATTCAATCCTCCACTACGGATCATGTTTTATATATACATAGAGAATACTCGTTGTGTGTATTTTCATATACGATTTATATACGCACGTCTACGTAGCTTACTACTCGTATTCGTCGTCGTGTAAGGTGTGCCAACGACGCTTAACTTTACATAAAAGCCGTTTGCGCTCATCCTAGAGCCCAGTTTGTGCAATTGTAGCAGAGCAACTAGTAGTCAATGGCACGGTCGAGCGTGCTGAAGTTGAACGCACATGAATACGTGACTAGATGCGAATGAGTCTCTTGTATGTCTCACTAATAGAACAACGCAGGCCAATTAATTGGACCAGTGGCAATTGCAGACAGCAACAGCAGCC